>CM055117.1:1083793253-1084040082 GCA_029206835.1 Rana muscosa | reverse complement strand
TGGAAGTTGCAGATATAAAAGATTGGAAATGACTTTAGAAATGCTGTTTTCCTATGTCGGGGTTTAGAGGTGGTTATGTGGGTTGGCTGGGTCAGGGAACTATGATGTCGGGGTGTAGAGGTGTCGGGGACGTCGGGGTGTAGAGGTGGTTATGTGGGTTGGCTGGGTCAGGGAACTATGATGTCGGGGTGTAGAGGTGTCGGGGACGTCGGGGTGTAGAGGTGGTTATGTGGGTTGGCTGGGTCAGGGAACTATGGTGTCAGGGACCTCAGGGTGTCAGGGACCTCGGGGTGTCGGGTGTAGAGGTGGTTATGTGGGTTGGCTGGGTCAGGGAACTATAGTGTCGGGGACCTCGGGGTGTAGAGGTGGTTATGTGGGTTGGCTGGGTCAGGGAACTATGGTGTCAGGGACCTCGGGGTGTCGGGGTGTAGAGGTGGTTATGTGGGTTGGCTGGGTCAGGGAACTATGGTGTCGGGGACCTCAGGGTGTCGGGGACCTCGGGGTGTCAAGGACCTCGGGGACCTCGGGGTGTAGAGGTGGTTATGTGGGTTGGCTGGGTCAGGGAACTATGGTGTCAGGGACCTCGGGGTGTCAGGGACCTCGGGGTGTCGGGTGTAGAGGTGGTTATGTGGGTTGGCTGGGTCAGGGAACTATGGTGTCGGGGACCCCGGGGTGTCGGGGTGTAGAGGTGGTTATGTGGGTTGGCTGGGTCAGGGAACTATGGTGTCGGGGACCTCGGGGTGTCGGGTGTAGAGGTGGTTATGTGGGTTGGCTGGGTCAGGGAACTATGGTGTCGGGGACCTCGGGGTGTCGGGTGTAGAGGTGGTTATGTGGGTTGGCTGGGTCAGGGAACTATGGTGTCGGGGACCTCGGGGTGTCGGGGACCTCGGGGTGTAGAGGTGGTTATGTGGGTTGGCTGGGTCAGGGAACTATGGTGTCGTGGACCTCGGGGTGTCGGGGACCTCGGGGTGTCAAGGACCTCGGGGATCTCGGGGTGTAGAGGTGGTTATGTGGGTTGGCTGGGTCAGGGAACTATGGTGTCGGGGTGTAGAGGTGTAGGGGTGTCGGGGACGTCGGGGTGTAGAGGTGGTTATGTGGGTTGGCTGGGTCAGGGAACTATGGTGTCGGGGTGTAGAGGTGTAGGGGTGTCGGGGACGTCGGGGTGTAGAGGTGGTTATGTGGGTTGGCTGGGTCAGGGAACTATGGTGTCGGGGTGTAGAGGTGTAGGGGTGTCGGGGACGTCGGGGTGTAGAGGTGGTTATGTGGGTTGGCTGGGTCAGGGAACTATGGTGTCGGGGTGTAGAGGTGTAGGGGTGTCGGGGACCTCGGGGTGTAGAGGTGGTTATGTGGGTTGGCTGGGTCAGGGAACTATGGTGTCGGGGTGTAGAGGTGGTTATGTGGGTTGGCTGGGTCAGGGAACTATGGTGTCGGGGTGTAGAGGTGTAGGGGTGTCGGGGACGTCGGGGTGTAGAGGTGGTTATGTGGGTTGGCTGGGTCAGGGAACTATGGTGTCGGGGTGTAGAGGTGTAGGGGTGTCGGGGACGTCGGGGTGTAGAGGTGGTTATGTGGGTTGGCTGGGTCAGGGAACTATGGTGTCGGGGTGTAGAGGTGTAGGGGTGTCGGGGACGTCGGGGTGTAGAGGTGGTTATGTGGGTTGGCTGGGTCAGGGAACTATGGTGTCGGGGTGTAGAGGTGTAGGGGTGTCGGGGACGTCGGGGTGTAGAGGTGGTTATGTGGGTTGGCTGGGTCAGGGAACTATGGTGTCGGGGTGTAGAGGTGTAGGGGTGTCGGGGACCTCGGGGTGTAGAGGTGGTTATGTGGGTTGGCTGGGTCAGGGAACTATAGTGTCGGGGTGTAGAGGTGGTTATGTGGGTTGGCTGGGTCAGGGAACTATGGTGTCGGGGTGTAGAGGTGGTTATGTGGGTTGGCTGGGTCAGGGAACTATGGTGTCGGGGTGTAGAGGTGTAGGGGTGTCGGGGACGTCGGGGTGTAGAGGTGGTTATGTGGGTTGGCTGGGTCAGGGAACTATGGTGTCGGGGTGTAGAGGTGTAGGGGTGTCGGGGACGTCGGGGTGTAGAGGTGGTTATGTGGGTTGGCTGGGTCAGGGAACTATGGTGTCGGGGTGTAGAGGTGTAGGGGTGTCGGGGACGTCGGGGTGTAGAGGTGGTTATGTGGGTTGGCTGGGTCAGGGAACTATGGTGTCGGGGTGTAGAGGTGTAGGGGTGTCGGGGACGTCGGGGTGTAGAGGTGGTTATGTGGATTGGCTGGGTCAGGGAACTATGGTGTCGGGGTGTAGAGGTGTAGGGGTGTCGGGGACGTCGGGGTGTAGAGGTGGTTATGTGGGTTGGCTGGGTCAGGGAACTATGGTGTCGGGGTGTAGAGGTGTAGGGGTGTCGGGGACGTCGGGGTGTAGAGGTGGTTATGTGGGTTGGCTGGGTCAGGGAACTATGGTGTCGGGGTGTAGAGGTGTAGGGGTGTCGGGGATGTCGGGGTGTAGAGGTGGTTATGTGGGTTGGCTGGGTCAGGGAACTATGGTGTCGGGGTGTAGAGGTGTAGGGGTGTCGGGGACCTCGGGGTGTAGAGGTGGTTATGTGGGTTGGCTGGGTCAGGGAACTATGGTGTCGGGGTGTAGAGGTGTAGGGGTGTCGGGGATCTCGGGGTGTAGAGGTGGTTATGTGGGTTGGCTGGGTCAGGGAACTATGGTGTCGGGGTGTAGAGGTGGTTATGTGGGTTGGCTGGGTCAGGGAACTATGGTGTCGGGGTGTAGAGGTGGTTATGTGGGTTGGCTGGGTCAGGGAACTATGGTGTCGGGGTGTAGAGGTGTAGGGGTGTCGGGGACGTCGGGGTGTAGAGGTGGTTATGTGGGTTGGCTGGGTCAGGGAACTATGGTGTCGGGGTGTAGAGGTGTAGGGGTGTCGGGGACGTCGGGGTGTAGAGGTGGTTATGTGGGTTGGCTGGGTCAGGGAACTATGGTGTCGGGGTGTAGAGGTGTAGGGGTGTCGGGGACGTCGGGGTGTAGAGGTGGTTATGTGGGTTGGCTGGGTCAGGGAACTATGGTGTCGGGGTGTAGAGGTGTAGGGGTGTCGGGGACGTCGGGGTGTAGAGGTGGTTATGTGGGTTGGCTGGGTCAGGGAACTATGGTGTCGGGGTGTAGAGGTGTAGGGGTGTCGGGGACGTCGGGGTGTAGAGGTGGTTATGTGGGTTGGCTGGGTCAGGGAACTATGGTGTCGGGGTGTAGAGGTGTAGGGGTGTCGGGGACCTCGGGGTGTAGAGGTGGTTATGTGGGTTGGCTGGGTCAGGGAACTATGGTGTCGGGGTGTAGAGGTGGTTATGTGGGTTGGCTGGGTCAGGGAACTATGGTGTCGGGGTGTAGAGGTGTAGGGGTGTCGGGGACGTCGGGGTGTAGAGGTGGTTATGTGGGTTGGCTGGGTCAGGGAACTATGGTGTCGGGGTGTAGAGGAGTAGGGGTGTCGGGGACCTCGGGGTGTAGAGGTGGTTATGTGGGTTGGCTGGGTCAGGGAACTATGGTGTCGGGGTGTAGAGGTGGTTATGTGGGTTGGCTGGGTCAGGGAACTATGGTGTCGGGGTGTAGAGGTGTAGGGGTGTCGGGGACGTCGGGGTGTAGAGGTGGTTATGTGGGTTGGCTGGGTCAGGGAACTATGGTGTCGGGGTGTAGAGGTGTAGGGGTGTCGGGGACGTCGGGGTGTAGAGGTGGTTATGTGGGTTGGCTGGGTCAGGGAACTATGGTGTCGGGGTGTAGAGGTGTAGGGGTGTCGGGGACGTCGGGGTGTAGAGGTGGTTATGTGGGTTGGCTGGGTCAGGGAACTATGGTGTCGGGGTGTAGAGGTGTAGGGGTGTCGGGGACGTCGGGGTGTAGAGGTGGTTATGTGGGTTGGCTGGGTCAGGGAACTATGGTGTCGGGGTGTAGAGGTGTAGGGGTGTCGGGGACCTCGGGGTGTAGAGGTGGTTATGTGGGTTGGCTGGGTCAGGAAACTATGGTGTCGGGGTGTAGAGGTGGTTATGTGGGTTGGCTGGGTCAGGGAACTATGGTGTCGGGGTGTAGAGGTGTAGGGGTGTCGGGGACGTCGGGGTGTAGAGGTGGTTATGTGGGTTGGCTGGGTCAGGGAACTATGGTGTCGGGGTGTAGAGGTTTAGGGGTGTCGGGGACGTCGGGGTGTAGAGGTGGTTATGTGGGTTGGCTGGGTCAGGGAACTATGGTGTCGGGGTGTAGAGGTGTAGGGGTGTCGGGGACGTCGGGGTGTAGAGGTGGTTATGTGGGTTGGCTGGGTCAGGGAACTATGGTGTCGGGGTGTAGAGGTGTAGGGGTGTCGGGGACCTTGGGGTGTAGAGGTGGTTATGTGGGTTGGCTGGGTCAGGGAACTATGGTGTCGGGGTGTAGAGGTGTAGGGGTGTCGGGGACCTCGGGGTGTAGAGGTGGTTATGTGGGTTGGCTGGGTCAGGGAACTATGGTGTCGGGGTGTAGAGGTGGTTATGTGGGTTGGCTGGGTCAGGGAACTATGGTGTCGGGGTGTAGAGGTGTAGGGGTGTCGGGGACGTCGGGGTGTAGAGGTGGTTATGTGGGTTGGCTGGGTCAGGGAACTATGGTGTCGGGGTGTAGAGGTGTAGGGGTGTCGGGGACCTCGGGGTGTAGAGGTGGTTATGTGGGTTGGCTGGGTCAGGGAACTATGGTGTCGGGGTGTAGAGGTGGTTATGTGGGTTGGCTGGGTCAGGGAACTATGGTGTCGGGGTGTAGAGGTGGTTATGTGGGTTGGCTGGGTCAGGGAACTATGGTGTCGGGGTGTAGAGGTGGTTATGTGGGTTGGCTGGGTCAGGGAACTATGGTGTCGGGGTGTAGAGGTGGTTATGTGGGTTGGCTGGGTCAGGGAACTATGGTGTCGGGGTGTAGAGGTGGTTATGTGGGTTGGCTGGGTCAGGGAACTATGGTGTCGGGGTGTAGAGGTGGTTATGTGGGTTGGCTGGGTCAGGGAACTATGATGTCGGGGTGTAGAGGTGGTTATGTGGGTTGGCTGGGTCAGGGAACTATGGTGTCGGGGTGTAGAGGTGGTTATGTGGGTTGGCTGGGTCAGGGAACTATGGTGTCGGGGTGTAGAGGTGGTTATGTGGGTTGGCTGGGTCAGGGAACTATGGTGTCGGGGTGTAGAGGTGGTTATGTGGGTTGGCTGGGTCAGGGAACTATGGTGTCGGGGTGTAGAGGTGGTTATGTGGGTTGGCTGGGTCAGGGAACTATGGTGTCGGGGTGTAGAGGTGGTTATGTGGGTTGGCTGGGTCAGGGAACTATGGTGTCGGGGTGTAGAGGTGGTTATGTGGGTTGGCTGGGTCAGGGAACTATGGTGTCGGGGTGTAGAGGTGGTTATGTGGGTTGGCTGGGTCAGGGAACTATGGTGTC
This sequence comes from Rana muscosa, assembly GCA_029206835.1. Taxonomy (NCBI): domain Eukaryota; kingdom Metazoa; phylum Chordata; class Amphibia; order Anura; family Ranidae; genus Rana; species Rana muscosa. The sequence goes on along the minus strand of CM055117.1, from coordinate 1,084,034,675 downwards.
GGGGTGTAGAGGTGGTTATGTGGGTTGGCTGGGTCAGGGAACTATGGTGTCGGGGTGTAGAGGTGGTTATGTGGGTTGGCTGGGTCAGGGAACTATGGTGTCGGGGTGTAGAGGTGGTTATGTGGGTTGGCTGGGTCAGGGAACTATGCTGTCGGGGTGTAGAGGTGGTTATGTGGGTTGGCTGGGTCAGGGAACTATGGTGTCGGGGTGTAGAGGTGGTTATGTGGGTTGGCTGGGTCAGGGAACTATGGTGTCGGGGTGTAGAGGTGTAGGGGTGTCGGGGACGTCGGGGTGTAGAGGTGGTTATGTGGGTTGGCTGGGTCAGGGAACTATGGTGTTGGGGTGTAGAGGTGGTTATGTGGGTTGGCTGGGTCAGGGAACTATGGTGTCGGGGTGTAGAGGTGGTTATGTGGGTTGGCTGGGTCAGGGAACTATGGTGTCGGGGTGTAGAGGTGGTTATGTGGGTTGGCTGGGTCAGGGAACTATGGTGTCGGGGTGTAGAGGTGGTTATGTGGGTTGGCTGGGTCAGGGAACTATGGTGTCGGGGTGTAGAGGTGGTTATGTGGGTTGGCTGGGTCAGGGAACTATGGTGTCGGGGTGTAGAGGTGTAGGGGTGTCGGGGACCTCGGGGTGTAGAGGTGGTTATGTGGGTTGGCTGGGTCAGGGAACTATGGTGTCGGGGTGTAGAGGTGGTTATGTGGGTTGGCTGGGTCAGGGAACTATGGTGTCGGGGTGTAGAGGTGGTTATGTGGGTTGGCTGGGTCAGGGAACTATGGTGTCGGGGTGTAGAGCTGGTTATGTGGGTTGGCTGGGTCAGGGAACTATGGTGTCGGGGTGTAGAGGTGGTTATGTGGGTTGGCTGGGTCAGGGAACTATGGTGGTCGGGGTGTAGAGGTGGTTATGTGGGTTGGCTGGGTCAGGGAACTATGGTGTCGGGGTGTAGAGGTGGTTATGTGGGTTGGCTGGGTCAGGGAACTATGGTGTCGGGGTGTAGAGGTGGTTATGTGGGTTGGCTGGGTCAGGGAACTATGGTGTCGGGGTGTAGAGGTGGTTATGTGGGTTGGCTGGGTCAGGGAACTATGGTGTCGGGGTGTAGAGGTGGTTATGTGGGTTGGCTGGGTCAGGGAACTATGGTGTCGGGGTGTAGAGGTGGTTATGTGGGTTGGCTGGGTCAGGGAACTATGGTGTCGGGGTGTAGAGGTGGTTATGTGGGTTGGCTGGGTCAGGGAACTATGGTGTCGGGGTGTAGAGGTGGTTATGTGGGTTGGCTGGGTCAGGGAACTATGGTGTCAGTACCGGGGTGTAGAGGTGGTTATGTGGGTTGGCTGGGTCAGGGAACTATGGTGTCGGGGTGTAGAGGTGGTTATGTGGGTTGGCTGGGTCAGGGAACTATGGTGTCGGGGTGTAGAGGTGGTTATGTGGGTTGGCTGGGTCAGGGAACTATGGTGTCGGGGTGTAGAGGTGGTTATGTGGGTTGGCTGGGTCAGGGAACTATGGTGTCGGGGTGTAGAGGTGGTTATGTGGGTTGGCTGGGTCAGGGAACTATGGTGTCGGGGTGTAGAGGTGGTTATGTGGGTTGGCTGGGTCAGGGAACTATGGTGTCGGGGTGTAGAGGTGGTTATGTGGGTTGGCTGGGTCAGGGAACTATGGTGTCGGGGTGTAGAGGTGTTAGAGGTGGTTATGTGGGTTGGCTGGGTCAGGGAACTATGGTGTCGGGGTGTAGAGGTGGTTATGTGGGTTGGCTGGGTCAGGGAACTATGGTGTCGGGGTGTAGAGGTGGTTATGTGGGTTGGCTGGGTCAGGGAACTATGGTGTCGGGGTGTAGAGGTGGTTATGTGGGTTGGCTGGGTCAGGGAACTATGGTGTCGGGGTGTAGAGGTGGTTATGTGGGTTGGCTGGGTCAGGGAACTATGGTGTCGGGGTGTAGAGGTGGTTATGTGGGTTGGCTGGGTCAGGGAACTATGGTGTCGGGGTGTAGAGGTGGTTATGTGGGTTGGCTGGTCAGGGAACTATGGTGTCGGGGTGTAGAGGTGGTTATGTGGGTTGGCTGGGTCAGGGAACTATGGTGTCGGGGTGTAGAGGTGGTTATGTGGGTTGGCTGGGTCAGGGAACTATGGTGTCGGGGTGTAGAGGTGGTTATGTGGGTTGGCTGGGTCAGGGAACTATGGTGTCGGGGTGTAGAGGTGGTTATGTGGGTTGGCTGGGTCAGGGAACTATGGTGTCGGGGTGTAGAGGTGGTTATGTGGGTTGGCTGGGTCAGGGAACTATGGTGTCGGGGTGTAGAGGTGGTTATGTGGGTTGGCTGGGTCAGGGAACTATGGTGTCGGGGTTGTAGAGGTGGTTATGTGGGTTGGCTGGGTCAGGGAACTATGGTGTCGGGGTGTAGAGGTGGTTATGTGGGTTGGCTGGGTCAGGGAACTATGGTGTCGGGGTGTAGAGGTGGTTATGTGGGTTGGCTGGGTCAGGGAACTATGGTGTCGGGGTGTAGAGGTGGTTATGTGGGTTGGCTGGGTCAGGGAACTATGGTGTCGGGGTGTAGAGGAGGTTATGTGGGTTGGCTGGGTCAGGGAACTATGGTGTCGGGGTGTAGAGGAGGTTATGTGGGTTGGCTGGGTCAGGAACTATGGTGTCGGGGTGTAGAGGTGGTTATGTGGGTTGGCTGGGTCAGGGAACTATGGTGTCGGGGTGTAGAGGTGGTTATGTGGGTTGGCTGGGTCAGGGAACTATGGTGTCGGGGTGTAGAGGTGGTTATGTGGGTTGGCTGGGTCAGGGAACTATGGTGTCGGGGTGTAGAGGTGGTTATGGTGGGGGGTTTGGGCTGGGTCAGGGAACTATGGTGTCGGGGTGTAGAGGTGGTTATGTGGGTTGGCTGGGTCAGGGAACTATGGTGTCGGGGTGTAGAGGTGGTTATGTGGGTTGGCTGGGTCAGGGAACTATGGTGTCGGGGTGTAGAGGTGGTTATGTGGGTTGGCTGGGTCAGGGAACTATGGTGTCGGGTGTTGAGTTGGTTATGTGGGTTGGCTGGGTCAGGGAACTATGGTGTCGGGGTGTAGAGGTGGTTATGTGGGTTGGCTGGGTCAGGGAACTATGGTGTCGGGGTGTAGAGGTGGTTATGTGGGTTGGCTGGGTCAGGGAACTATGGTGTCGGGGTGTAGAGGTGTAGGGGTGTCGGGGACCTCGGGGTGTAGAGGTGGTTATGTGGGTTGGCTGGGTCAGGGAACTATGGTGTCGGGGTGTAGAGGTGGTTATGTGGGTTGGCTGGGTCAGGGAACTATGGTGTCGGGGTGTAGAGGTGGTTATGTGGGTTGGCTGGGTCAGGGAACTATGGTGTCGGGGTGTAGAGGTGGTTATGTGGGTTGGCTGGGTCAGGGAACTATGGTGTCGGGGTGTAGAGGTGGTTATGTGGGTTGGCTGGGTCAGGGAACTATGGTGTCGGGGTGTAGAGGTGGTTATGTGGGTTGGCTGGGTCAGGGAACTATGGTGTCGGGGTGTAGAGGTGGTTATGTGGGTTGGCTGGGTCAGGGAACTATGGTGTCGGGGTGTAGAGGTGGTTATGTGGGTTGGCTGGGTCAGGGAACTATGGTGTCGGGGTGTAGAGGTGGTTATGTGGGTTGGCTGGGTCAGGGAACTATGGTGTCGGGGTGTAGAGGTGGTTATGTGGGTTGGCTGGGTCAGGGAACTATGGTGTCGGGGTGTAGAGGTGGTTATGTGGGTTGGCTGGGTCAGGGAACTATGGTGTCGGGGTGTAGAGGTGGTTATGTGGGTTGGCTGGGTCAGGGAACTATGGTGTCGGGGTGTAGAGGTGGTTATGTGGGTTGGCTGGGTCAGGGAACTATGGTGTCGGGGTGTAGAGGTGGTTATGTGGGTTGGCTGGGTCAGGGAACTATGGTGTCGGGGTGTAGAGGTGGTTATGTGGGTTGGCTGGGTCAGGGAACTATGGTGTCGGGGTGTAGAGGTGGTTATGTGGGTTGGCTGGGTCAGGGAACTATGGTGTCGGGGTGTAGAGGTGGTTATGTGGGTTGGCTGGATCAGGGAACTATGGTGTCGGGGTGTAGAGGTGGTTATGTGGGTTGGCTGGGTCAGGGAACTATGGTGTCGGGGTGTTGAGGTGGTTATGTGGGTTGGCTGGGTCAGGGAACTATGGTGTCGGGGTGTAGAGGTGGTTATGTGGGTTGGCTGGGTCAGGGAACTATGGTGTCGGGGTGTAGAGGTGGTTATGTGGGTTGGCTGGGTCAGGGAACTATGGTGTCGGGGTGTAGAGGTGTAGGGGGTGTCGGGGACCTCGGGGTGTAGAGGTGGTTATGTGGGTTGGCTGGGTCAGGGAACTATGGTGTCGGGGTGTAGAGGTGGTTATGTGGGTTGGCTGGGTCAGGGAACTATGTTGTCGGGGTGTAGAGGTGGTTATGTGGGTTGGCTGGGTCAGGGAACTATGGTGTCGGGGTGTAGAGGTGGTTATGTGGGTTGGCTGGGTCAGGGAACTATGGTGTCGGGGTGTAGAGGTGGTTATGTGGGTTGGCTGGGTCAGGGAACTATGGTGTCGGGGTGTAGAGGTGGTTATGTGGGTTGGCTGGGTCAGGGAACTATGGTGTCGGGGTGTAGAGGTGGTTATGTGGGTTGGCTGGGTCAGGGAGCTATGGTGTCGGGTGTAGAGGTGGTTATGTGGGTTGGCTGGGTCAGGGAGCTATGGTGTCGGGGTGTAGAGGTGGTTATGTGGGTTGGCTGGGTCAGGGAGCTATGGTGTCGGGGTGTAGAGGTGGTTATGTGGGTTGGCTGGGTCAGGGAGCTATGGTGTCGGGGTGTAGAGGTGGTTATGTGGGTTGGCTGGGTCAGGGAGCTATGGTGTCGGGGTGTAGAGGTGGTTATGTGGGTTGGCTGGGTCAGGGAGCTATGGTGTCGGGGTGTAGAGGTGGTTATGTGGGTTGGCTGGGTCAGGGAGCTATGGTGTCGGGGTGTAGAGGTGGTTATGTGGGTTGGCTGGGTCAGGGAACTATGGTGTCGGGGTGTAGAGGTGGTTATGTGGGTTGGCTGGGTCAGGGAACTATGGTGTCGGGGTGTAGAGGTGGTTATGTGGGTTGGCTGGGTCAGGGAACTATGGTGTCGGGGTGTAGAGGTGGTTATGTGGGTTGGCTGGGTCAGGGAACTATGGTGTCGGGGTGTAGAGGTGGTTATGTGGGTTGGCTGGGTCAGGGAACTATGGTGTCGGGGTGTAGAGGTGGTTATGTGGGTTGGCTGGGTCAGGGAACTATGGTGTCGGGGTGTAGAGGTGGTTATGTGGGTTGGCTGGGTCAGGGAACTATGGTGTCGGGGTGTAGAGGTGGTTATGTGGGTTGGCTGGGTCAGGGAACTATGGTGTCGGGGTGTAGAGGTGGTTATGTGGGTTGGCTGGGTCAGGGAACTATGGTGTCGGGGTGTAGAGGTGGTTATGTGGGTTGGCTGGGTCAGGGAACTATGGTGTCGGGGTGTAGAGGTGGTTATGTGGGTTGGCTGGGTCAGGGAACTATGGTGTCGGGGTGTAGAGGTGGTTATGTGGGTTGGCTGGGTCAGGGAACTATGTTGTCGGGGTGTAGAGGTGGTTATGTGGGTTGGCTGGGTCAGGGAACTATGGTGTCGGGGTGTAGAGGTGGTTATGTGGGTTGGCTGGGTCAGGGAACTATGGTGTCGGGGTGTAGAGGTGGTTATGTGGGTTGGCTGGGTCAGGGAACTATGGTGTCGGGGTGTAGAGGTGGTTATGTGGGTTGGCTGGGTCAGGGAACTATGGTGTCGGGGTGTAGAGGTGGTTATGTGGGTTGGCTGGGTCAGGGAACTATGGTGTCGGGGTGTAGAGGTGGTTATGTGGGTTGGCTGGGTCAGGGAACTATGGTGTCGGGGTGTAGAGGTGGTTATGTGGGTTGGCTGGGTCAGGGAACTATGGTGTCGGGGTGTAGAGGTGGTTATGTGGGTTGGCTGGGTCAGGGAACTATGGTGTCGGGGTGTAGAGGTGGTTATGTGGGTTGGCTGGGTCAGGGAACTATGGTGTCGGGGTGTAGAGGTGGTTATGTGGGTTGGCTGGGTCAGGGAACTATGGTGTCGGGTGTAGAGGTGGTTATGTGGGTTGGCTGGGTCAGGGAACTATGGTGTCGGGGTGTAGAGGTGGTTATGTGGGTTGGCTGGGTCAGGGAACTATGGTGTCGGGGTGTAGAGGTGGTTATGTGGGTTGGCTGGGTCAGGGAAGCTATGGTGTCGGGGTGTAGAGGTGGTTATGTGGGTTGGCTGGGTCAGGGAGCTATGGTGTCGGGGTGTAGAGGTGGTTATGTGGGTTGGCTGGGTCAGGGAGCTATGGTGTCGGGGTGTAGAGGTGGTTATGTGGGTTGGCTGGGTCAGGGAGCTATGGTGTCGGGGTGTAGAGGTGGTTATGTGGGTTGGCTGGGTCAGGGAGCTATGGTGTCGGGTGTAGAGGTGGTTATGTGGGTTGGCTGGGTCAGGGAGCTATGGTGTCGGGGTGTAGAGGTGGTTATGTGGGTTGGCTGGGTCAGGGAGCTATGGTGTCGGGGTGTAGAGGTGGTTATGTGGGTTGGCTGGGTCAGGGAGCTATGGTGTCGGGGTGTAGAGGTGGTTATGTGGGTTGGCTGGGTCAGGGAGCTATGGTGTCGGGGTGTAGAGGTGGTTATGTGGGTTGGCTGGGTCAGGGAGCTATGGTGTCGGGGTGTAGAGGTGGTTATGTGGGTTGGCTGGGTCAGGGAACTATGGTGTCGGGGTGTAGAGGTGGTTATGTGGGTTGGCTGGGTCAGGGAACTATGGTGTCGGGGTGTAGAGGTGGTTATGTGGGTTGGCTGGGTCAGGGAGCTATGGTGTCGGGGTGTAGAGGTGGTTATGTGGGTTGGCTGGGTCAGGGAGCTATGGTGTCGGGGTGTAGAGGTGGTTATGTGGGTTGGCTGGGTCAGGGAGCTATGGTGTCGGGGTGTAGAGGTGGTTATGTGGGTTGGCTGGGTCAGGGAGCTATGGTGTCGGGGTGTAGAGGTGGTTATGTGGGTTGGCTGGGTCAGGGAGCTATGGTGTCGGGGTGTAGAGGTGGTTATGTGGGTTGGCTGGGTCAGGGAACTATGGTGTCGGGGTGTAGAGGTGGTTATGTGGGTTGGCTGGGTCAGGGAACTATGGTGTCGGGGTGTAGAGGTGGTTATGTGGGTTGGCTGGGTCAGGGAACTATGGTGTCGGGGTGTAGAGGTGGTTATGTGGGTTGGCTGGGTCAGGGAGCTATGGTGTCGGGGTGTAGAGGTGGTTATGTGGGTTGGCTGGGTCAGGGAGCTATGGTGTCGGGGTTGTAGAGGTGGTTATGTGGGTTGGCTGGGTCAGGGAACTATGGTGTCGGGGTGTAGAGGTGGTTATGTGGGTTGGCTGGGTCAGGGAACTATGGTGTCGGGGTGTAGAGGTGGTTATGTGGGTTGGCTGGGTCAGGGAACTATGGTGTCGGGGTGTAGAGGTGGTTATGTGGGTTGGCTGGGTCAGGGAACTATGGTGTCGGGGTGTAGAGGTGGTTATGTGGGTTGGCTGGGTCAGGGAACTATGGTGTCGGGGTGTAGAGGTGGTTATGTGGGTTGGCTGGGTCAGGGAACTATGGTGTCGGGGTGTAGAGGTGGTTATGTGGGTTGGCTGGGTCAGGGAACTATGGTGTCGGGGTGTAGAGGTGGTTATGTGGGTTGGCTGGGTCAGGGAACTATGGTGTCGGGGTGTAGAGGTGGTTATGTGGGTTGGCTGGGTCAGGGAACTATGGTGTCGGGGTGTAGAGGTGGTTATGTGGGTTGGCTGGGTCAGGGAACTATGGTGTCGGGGTGTAGAGGTGGTTATGTGGGTTGGCTGGGTCAGGGAACTATGGTGTCGGGGTGTAGAGGTGGTTATGTGGGTTGGCTGGGTCAGGGAACTATGGTGTCGGGGTGTAGAGGTGGTTATGTGGGTTGGCTGGGTCAGGGAACTATGGTGTCGGGGTGTAGAGGTGGTTATGTGGGTTGGCTGGGTCAGGGAACTATGGTGTCGGGGTGTAGAGGTGGTTATGTGGTTGGCTGGGTCAGGGAACTATGGTGTCGGGGTGTAGAGGTGGTTATGTGGGTTGGCTGGGTCAGGGAACTATGGTGTCGGGGTGTAGAGGTGGTTATGTGGGTTGGCTGGGTCAGGGAACTATGGTGTCGGGGTGTGTAGAGGTGGTTATGTGGGTTGGCTGGGTCAGGGAACTATGGTGTCGGGGTGTAGAGGTGGTTATGTGGGTTGGCTGGGTCAGGGAGCTATGGTGTCGGGGTGTAGAGGTGGTTATGTGGGTTGGCTGGGTCAGGGAGCTATGGTGTCGGGGTGTAGAGGTGGTTATGTGGGTTGGCTGGGTCAGGGAGCTATGGTGTCGGGGTGTAGAGGTGGTTATGTGGGTTGGCTGGGTCAGGGAGCTATGGTGTCGGGGTGTAGAGGTGGTTATGTGGGTTGGCTGGGTCAGGGAGCTATGGTGTCGGGGTGTAGAGGTGGTTATGTGGGTTGGCTGGGTCAGGGAACTATGGTGTCGGGGTGTAGAGGTGGTTATGTGGGTTGGCTGGGTCAGGGAACTATGGTGTCGGGGTGTAGAGGTGGTTATGTGGGTTGGCTGGGTCAGGGAACTATGGTGTCGGGGTGTAGAGGTGGTTATGTGGGTTGGCTGGGTCAGGGAACTATGGTGTCGGGGTGTAGAGGTGGTTATGTGGGTTGGCTGGGTCAGGGAACTATGGTGTCGGGGTGTAGAGGTGGTTATGTGGGTTGGCTGGGTCAGGGAACTATGGTGTCGGGGTGTAGAGGTGGTTATGTGGGTTGGCTGGGTCAGGGAACTATGGTGTCGGGGTGTAGAGGTGGTTATGTGGGTTGGCTGGGTCAGGGAACTATGGTGTCGGGGTGTAGAGGTGGTTATGTGGTTGGCTGGGTCAGGGAGCTATGGTGTCGGGGTGTAGAGGTGGTTATGTGGGTTGGCTGGGTCAGGGAGCTATGGTGTCGGGGTGTAGAGGTGGTTATGTGGGTTGGCTGGGTCAGGGAGCTATGGTGTCGGGGTGTAGAGGTGGTTATGTGGGTTGGCTGGGTCAGGGAACTATGGTGTCGGGGTGTAGAGGTGGTTATGTGGGTTGGCTGGGTCAGGGAAGCTATGGTGTCGGGGTGTAGAGGTGGTTATGTGGGTTGGCTGGGTCAGGGAACTATGGTGTCGGGGTGTAGAGGTGGTTATGTGGGTTGGCTGGGTCAGGGAACTATGGTGTCGGGGTGTAGAGGTGGTTATGTGGGTTGGCTGGGTCAGGGAACTATGGTGTCGGGGTGTAGAGGTGGTTATGTGGGTTGGCTGGGTCAGGGAACTATGGTGTCGGGGTGTAGAGGTGGTTATGTGGGTTGGCTGGGTCAGGGAACTATGGTGTCGGGGTGTAGAGGTGGTTATGTGGGTTGGCTGGGTCAGGGAACTATGGTGTCGGGGTGTAGAGGTGGTTATGTGGGTTGGCTGGGTCAGGGAACTATGGTGTCGGGGTGTAGAGGTGGTTATGTGGGTTGGCTGGGTCAGGGAACTATGGTGTCGGGGTGTAGAGGTGGTTATGTGGGTTGGCTGGGTCAGGGAACTATGGTGTCGGGGTGTAGAGGTGGTTATGTGGGTTGGCTGGGTCAGGGAACTATGGTGTCGGGGTGTAGAGGTGGTTATGTGGGTTGGCTGGGTCAGGGAACTATGGTGTCGGGGTGTAGAGGTGGTTATGTGGGTTGGCTGGGTCAGGGAACTATGGTGTCGGGGTGTAGAGGTGGTTATGTGGGTTGGCTGGGTCAGGGAACTATGGTGTCGGGGTGTAGAGGTGGTTATGTGGGTTGGCTGGGTCAGGGAACTATGGTGTCGGGGTGTAGAGGTGGTTATGTGGGTTGGCTGGGTCAGGGAACTATGGTGTCGGGGTGTAGAGGTGGTTATGTGGGTTGGCTGGGTCAGGGAGCTATGGTGTCGGGGTGTAGAGGTGGTTATGTGGGTTGGCTGGGTCAGGGAGCTATGGTGTCGGGGTGTAGAGGTGGTTATGTGGGTTGGCTGGGTCAGGGAGCTATGGTGTCGGGGTGTAGAGGTGGTTATGTGGGTTGGCTGGGTCAGGGAGCTATGGTGTCGGGGTGTAGAGGTGGTTATGTGGGTTGGCTGGGTCAGGGAGCTATGGTGTCGGGGTGTAGAGGTGGTTATGTGGGTTGGCTGGGTCAGGGAGCTATGGTGTCGGGGTGTAGAGGTGGTTATGTGGGTTGGCTGGGTCAGGGAACTATGGTGTCGGGGTGTAGAGGTGGTTATGTGGGTTGGCTGGGTCAGGGAACTATGGTGTCGGGGTGTAGAGGTGGTTATGTGGGTTGGCTGGGTCAGGGAACTATGGTGTCGGGGTGTAGAGGTGGTTATGTGGGTTGGCTGGGTCAGGGAGCTATGGTGTCGGGGTGTAGAGGTGGTTATGTGGGTTGGCTGGGTCAGGGAACTATGGTGTCGGGGTGTAGAGGTGGTTATGTGGGTTGGCTGGGTCAGGGAACTATGGTGTCGGGGTGTAGAGGTGGTTATGTGGGTTGGCTGGGTCAGGGAACTATGGTGTCGGGGTGTAGAGGTGGTTATGTGGGTTGGCTGGGTCAGGGAACTATGGTGTCGGGGTGTAGAGGTGGTTATGTGGGTTGGCTGGGTCAGGGAACTATGGTGTCGGGGTGTAGAGGTGGTTATGTGGTTGGCTGGGTCAGGGAACTATGGTGTCGGGGTGTAGAGGTGGTTATGTGGGTTGGCTGGGTCAGGGAACTATGGTGTCGGGGTGTAGAGGTGGTTATGTGGGTTGGCTGGGTCAGGGAACTATGGTGTCGGGGGTGTAGAGGTGGTTATGTGGGTTGGCTGGGTCAGGGAACTATGGTGTCGGGGTGTAGAGGTGGTTATGTGGGTTGGCTGGGTCAGGGAACTATGGTGTCGGGGTGTAGAGGTGGTTATGTGGGTTGGCTGGGTCAGGGAACTATGGTGTCGGGGTGTAGAGGTGGTTATGTGGGTTGGCTGGGTCAGGGAACTATGGTGTCGGGGTGTAGAGGTGGTTATGTGGGTTGGCTGGGTCAGGGAACTATGGTGTCGGGGTGTAGAGGTGGTTATGTGGGTTGGCTGGGTCAGGGAACTATGGTGTCGGGGTGTAGAGGTGGTTATGTGGGTTGGCTGGGGTCAGGGAGCTATGGTGTCGGGGTGTAGAGGTGGTTATGTGGGTTGGCTGGGTCAGGGAGCTATGGTGTCGGGGTGTAGAGGTGGTTATGTGGGTTGGCTGGGTCAGGGAGCTATGGTGTCGGGGTGTAGAGGTGGTTATGTGGGTTGGCTGGGTCAGGGAGCTATGGTGTCGGGGTGTAGAGGTGGTTATGTGGGTTGGCTGGGTCAGGGAGCTATGGTGTCGGGGTGTAGAGGTGGTTATGTGGGTTGGCTGGGTCAGGGAGCTATGGTGTCGGGGTGTAGAGGTGGTTATGTGGGTTGGCTGGGTCAGGGAGCTATGGTGTCGGGGTGTAGAGGTGGTTATGTGGGTTGGCTGGGTCAGGGAGCTATGGTGTCGGGGTGTAGAGGTGGTTATGTGGGTTGGCTGGGTCAGGGAGCTATGGTGTCGGGGTGTAGAGGTGGTTATGTGGGTTGGCTGGGTCAGGGAGCTATGGTGTCGGGGTGTAGAGGTGGTTATGTGGGTTGGCTGGGTCAGGGAGCTATGGTGTCGGGGTGTAGAGGTGGTTATGTGGGTTGGCTGGGTCAGGGAACTATGGTGTCGGGGTGTAGAGGTGGTTATGTGGGTTGGCTGGGTCAGGGAACTATGGTGTCGGGGTGTAGAGGTGGTTATGTGGGTTGGCTGGGTCAGGGAGCTATGGTGTCGGGTGTAGAGGTGGTTATGTGGGTTGGCTGGGTCAGGGAGCTATGGTGTCGGGGTGTAGAGGTGGTTATGTGGGTTGGCTGGGTCAGGGAGCTATGGTGTCGGGGTGTAGAGGTGGTTATGTGGGTTGGCTGGGTCAGGGAGCTATGGTGTCGGGGTGTAGAGGTGGTTATGTGGGTTGGCTGGGTCAGGGAACTATGGTGTCGGGGTGTAGAGGTGGTTATGTGGGTTGGCTGGGTCAGGGAACTATGGTGTCGGGGTGTAGAGGTGGTTATGTGGGTTGGCTGGGTCAGGGAACTATGGTGTCGGGGTGTAGAGGTGGTTATGTGGGTTGGCTGGGTCAGGGAACTATGGTGTCGGGGTGTAGAGGTGGTTATGTGGGTTGGCTGGGTCAGGGAGCTATGGTGTCGGGGTGTAGAGGTGGTTATGTGGGTTGGCTGGGTCAGGGAGCTATGGTGTCGGGGTGTAGAGGTGGTTATGTGGGTTGGCTGGGTCAGGGAACTATGGTGTCGGGGTGTAGAGGTGGTTATGTGGGTTGGCTGGGTCAGGGAACTATGGTGTCGGGGTGTAGAGGTGGTTATGTGGGTTGGCTGGGTCAGGGAACTATGGTGTCGGGGTGTAGAGGTGGTTATGTGGGTTGGCTGGGTCAGGGAACTATGGTGTCGGGGTGTAGAGGTGGTTATGTGGGTTGGCTGGGTCAGGGAACTATGGTGTCGGGGTGTAGAGGTGGTTATGTGGGTTGGCTGGGTCAGGGAACTATGGTGTCGGGGTGTAGAGGTGGTTATGTGGGTTGGCTGGGTCAGGGAACTATGGTGTCGGGGTGTAGAGGTGGTTATGTGGGTTGGCTGGGTCAGGGAACTATGGTGTCGGGGTGTAGAGGTGGTTATGTGGGTTGGCTGGGTCAGGGAACTATGGTGTCGGGGTGTAGAGGTGGTTATGTGGGTTGGCTGGGTCAGGGAACTATGGTGTCGGGGTGTAGAGGTGGTTATGTGGGTTGGCTGGGTCAGGGAACTATGGTGTCGGGGTGTAGAGGTGGTTATGTGGGTTGGCTGGGTCAGGGAACTATGGTGTCGGGGTGTAGAGGTGGTTATGTGGGTTGGCTGGGTCAGGGAACTATGGTGTCGGGGTGTAGAGGTGGTTATGTGGGTTGGCTGGGTCAGGGAACTATGGTGTCGGGGTGTAGAGGTGGTTATGTGGGTTGGCTGGGTCAGGGAACTATGGTGTCGGGGTGTAGAGGTGGTTATGTGGGTTGGCTGGGTCAGGGAACTATGGTGTCGGGGTGTAGAGGTGGTTATGTGGGTTGGCTGGGTCAGGGAACTATGGTGTCGGGGTGTAGAGGTGGTTATGTGGGTTGGCTGGGTCAGGGAACTATGGTGTCGGGGTGTAGAGGTGGTTATGTGGGTTGGCTGGGTCAGGGAGCTATGGTGTCGGGGTGTAGAGGTGGTTATGTGGGTTGGCTGGGTCAGGGAGCTATGGTGTCGGGGTGTAGAGGTGGTTATGTGGGTTGGCTGGGTCAGGGAGCTATGGTGTCGGGGTGTAGAGGTGGTTATGTGGGTTGGCTGGGTCAGGGAGCTATGGTGTCGGGGTGTAGAGGTGGTTATGTGGGTTGGCTGGGTCAGGGAACTATGGTGTCGGGGTGTAGAGGTGGTTATGTGGGTTGGCTGGGTCAGGGAACTATGGTGTCGGGGTGTAGAGGTGGTTATGTGGGTTGGCTGGGTCAGGGAACTATGGTGTCGGGGTGTAGAGGTGGTTATGTGGGTTGGCTGGGTCAGGGAACTATGGTGTCGGGGTGTAGAGGTGGTTATGTGGGTTGGCTGGGTCAGGGAACTATGGTGTCGGGGTGTAGAGGTGGTTATGTGGGTTGGCTGGGTCAGGGAACTATGGTGTCGGGGTGTAGAGGTGGTTATGTGGGTTGGCTGGGTCAGGGAACTATGGTGTCGGGGTGTAGAGGTGGTTATGTGGGTTGGCTGGGTCAGGGAACTATGGTGTCGGGGTGTAGAGGTGGTTATGTGGGTTGGCTGGGTCAGGGAGCTATGGTGTCGGGGTGTAGAGGTGGTTATGTGGGTTGGCTGGGTCAGGGAGCTATGGTGTCGGGGTATAGAGGTGGTTATGTGGGTTGGCTGGGTCAGGGAGCTATGGTGTCGGGGTGTAGAGGTGGTTATGTGGGTTGGCTGGGTCAGGGAACTATGGTGTCGGGGTGTAGAGGTGGTTATGTGGGTTGGCTGGGTCAGGGAGCTATGGTGTCGGGGTGTAGAGGTGGTTATGTGGGTTGGCTGGGTCAGGGAACTATGGTGTCGGGGTGTAGAGGTGGTTATGTGGGTTGCCTGGGTCAGGGAACTATGGTGTCGGGGTGTAGAGGTGGTTATGTGGGTTGGCTGGGTCAGGGAACTATGGTGTCGGGGTGTAGAGGTGGTTATGTGGGTTGGCTGGGTCAGGGAACTATGGTGTCGGGGTGTAGAGGTGGTTATGTGGGTTGGCTGGGTCAGGGAACTATGGTGTCGGGGTGTAGAGGTGGTTATGTGGGTTGGCTGGGTCAGGGAACTATGGTGTCGGGGTGTAGAGGTGGTTATGTGGGTTGGCTGGGTCAGGGAACTATGGTGTCGGGGTGTAGAGGTGGTTATGTGGGTTGGCTGGGTCAGGGAACTATGGTGTCGGGGTGTAGAGGTGGTTATGTGGGTTGGCTGGGTCAGGGAACTATGGTGTCGGGGTGTAGAGGTGGTTATGTGGGTTGGCTGGGTCAGGGAACTATGGTGTCGGGGTGTAGAGGTGGTTATGTGGGTTGGCTGGGTCAGGGAACTATGGTGTCGGGGTGTAGAGGTGGTTATGTGGGTTGGCTGGGTCAGGGAACTATGGTGTCGGGGTGTAGAGGTGGTTATGTGGGTTGGCTGGGTCAGGGAACTATGGTGTCGGGGTGTAGAGGTGGTTATGTGGGTTGGCTGGGTCAGGGAACTATGGTGTCGGGGTGTAGAGGTGGTTATGTGGGTTGGCTGGGTCAGGGAGCTATGGTGTCGGGGTGTAGAGGTGGTTATGTGGGTTGGCTGGGTCAGGGAGCTATGGTGTCGGGGTGTAGAGGTGGTTATGTGGGTTGGCTGGGTCAGGGAGCTATGGTGTCGGGGTGTAGAGGTGGTTATGTGGGTTGGCTGGGTCAGGGAGCTATGGTGTCGGGGTGTAGAGGTGGTTATGTGGGTTGGCTGGGTCAGGGAACTATGGTGTCGGGGTGTAGAGGTGGTTATGTGGGTTGGCTGGGTCAGGGAGCTATGGTGTCGGGGTGTAGAGGTGGTTATGTGGGTTGGCTGGGTCAGGGAGCTATGGTGTCGGGGTGTAGAGGTGGTTATGTGGGTTGGCTGGGTCAGGGAACTATGGTGTCGGGGTGTAGAGGTGGTTATGTGGGTTGGCTGGGTCAGGGAACTATGGTGTCGGGGTGTAGAGGTGGTTATGTGGGTTGGCTGGGTCAGGGAACTATGGTGTCGGGGTGTAGAGGTGGTTATGTGGGTTGGCTGGGTCAGGGAGCTATGGTGTCGGGGTGTAGAGGTGGTTATGTGGGTTGGCTGGGTCAGGGAACTATGGTGTCGGGGTGTAGAGGTGGTTATGTGGGTTGGCTGGGTCAGGGAACTATGGTGTCGGGGTGTAGAGGTGGTTATGTGGGTTGGCTGGGTCAGGGAACTATGGTGTCGGGGTGTAGAGGTGGTTATGTGGGTTGGCTGGGTCAGGGAACTATGGTGTCGGGGTGTAGAGGTGGTTATGTGGGTTGGCTGGGTCAGGGAACTATGGTGTCGGGGTGTAGAGGTGGTTATGTGGGTTGGCTGGGTCAGGGAACTATGGTGTCGGGGTGTAGAGGTGGTTATGTGGGTTGGCTGGGTCAGGGAACTATGGTGTCGGGGTGTAGAGGTGGTTATGTGGGTTGGCTGGGTCAGGGAACTATTGTGTCGGGGTGTAGAGGTGGTTATGTGGGTTGGCTGGGTCAGGGAACTATGGTGTCGGGGTGTAGAGGTGGTTATGTGGGTTGGCTGGGTCAGGGAACTATGGTGTCGGGGTGTAGAGGTGGTTATGTGGGTTGGCTGGGTCAGGGAACTATGGTGTCGGGGTGTAGAGGTGGTTATGTGGGTTGGCTGGGTCAGGGAACTATGGTGTCGGGGTGTAGAGGTGGTTATGTGGGTTGGCTGGGTCAGGGAACTATGGTGTCGGGGTGTAGAGGTGGTTATGTGGGTTGGCTGGGTCAGGGAACTATGGTGTCGGGGTGTAGAGGTGGTTATGTGGGTTGGCTGGGTCAGGGAACTATGGTGTCGGGGTGTAGAGGTGGTTATGTGGGTTGGCTGGGTCAGGGAGCTATGGTGTCGGGGTGTAGAGGTGGTTATGTGGGTTGGCTGGGTCAGGGAACTATGGTGTCGGGGTGTAGAGGTGGTTATGTGGGTTGGCTGGGTCAGGGAACTATGGTGTCGGGGTGTAGAGGTGGTTATGTGGGAACGTCCAGGTTGGCTCAGAGAGGGCGGCTGTGCAAGGAATGGACAGATTCTGACCTGCTTTTCTCCTGTAGATACTGAGATCCACCATTCCAAAGTGCTTGTGGAAAAGCAAAGATGTAAAACCCAATCCCACCCAGTATTGTAAATAGGGGGTGCCACTTTTTCTTCAAGCCAAACCCAAAGGCTTTAGTATACACTATAGGATAACAGACCTGGGACACCGTTGGACGCTCCATAGAGAATAGTAAGGTGGCGCACATAGTGCCCCCTCACCCTCCTGTCAGGCCCTGTTCTGAGCCACATTCCTGTCTAAATAATGTGTCCGGGTTTCATGGGGAACTGAAACCTGGACACACGATTCAAAACCCGGACTGTGCGGGTGAATCCCGGACAGGTGGCAACCCTAATTATAGTGATAAATAAATATCCCTGGGACCCCCAACATTATTTTATGAAAACTCTGTTTTCATTGCATACCTTATATTAGACAGTGATTTCCTCACTGGGTCTCTGTGCTTCTTTATGCAAACCAGGTAGATCATGGCTGGTGGGAGGGGCCGGCAATGCGTTGTACATAGCTTCCTGACAACATTACAGCACCCTGCCTCAGTACTCTCGAGCTTTCAGCCCTGATGCAAGCAGTGGGTTGGTAGTTGGGAGTCGTTATGCAAATATCAAAATGCCTTGATGGGAGGGTGTCAGTCTAGAGGAGTGGGCGTTACTAGGCAGGCCGTCAGGGCCGCTGATAAGGCAGTACAGCCAGCCCTCCTGTACCAGGCTCGGGGCCCCATTAGTTCTAAAGGGGGGAGGTCCGGCTGTACAATAGACACTGACCCTCTTCTGCCTCCCCCTGCAGTGCTGCCAGCTTCTCCGTCTCTCCCTCACTCCAACTGCACTTCAGGGGATTGGTTCTAGCACATGTGCCCCTTCCATCTGCTGTCCGGGCCCCCCTGTGTACCCCTCCCGCCCCCCCGCAGTGCTGCCGGCTTCCCTCCTCTCCCATCGGGAGCTGCTGTGTACACACAGGGGGATATTTCAGGCTTGAGAGTGGGGGAAGGGGTTGATAAATATGTAATTTCCTGAATGAACAGTACCAATCACTCGTGTGTCCATTCATCACTGAAGTATAGTAAACTGTTTAATATGCTTCAGTTTGTGAATGAGCAGGAAGCCTCAAATTGCTTACTATTCATATACCTGTGCAGCTGAGGCTGCAGAGAAAGGGACTGATAAATGTCACTTTCGGCCGTGGGAGGGGGGCCCTGTCAGGTAGGCTGTATGGAGCCCTGCAGGTCGTATTTGCATGCAGACCACTCTAGGTAACACCCACATGTTATGTTGAGCCTCAATGATTGAACGATCTGAAATCCAATGAAGGGACTGGGGAGAGTCCAGCTGGAGAGGAAAGGGCTAAATGATGCTGGAAGTCCTCCAGTCAGGAAATGAGGCGGGGCTCTATCTGACTTGCTGCAGCTTCTAATGCACATTGTGAGAAGCACACAGTGTGCCGTGAAATCAGAGTAAGCCATATCAGTCTGTGCAACTGTGCCAGACTGAAGGGAAGGCTGGGGGGTCAGATTAAAGGTAGGCTCAGACAAAGTGTCAGCTCTCTGTCCACATTCTGTGTGCTGAAAAGAGTCTGCAATAGAAGAGTTCCAATTTTTAGAAACCATTGTGCTGAGGTTTATGTGTGTCTGTGAGACTTCATTGTGGCACAGCAATGACATCCCATTTTGTGGGTACGGGGGTGCTGGGTGGGCTCAGCTTCTAGTTACGTGTGCCCCTTTAAGCTCCTCCCACTGTCAGCATGGCGTGGCATTTGCCACGCTGTGGGCGTGCTAAGCAGCTATAAGTCTTCTAGATTGTAAGCTCTAACGAGCAGGGCCCTCTGATCCCTCTGTATTGAATTGTATTGTGACGGTACTGTCACCCTTTTTATTGTAAAGCGCTGCGCAAACTGTTGGCGCCATATAAATCCTGTATAATAATAATAATAATAATAATAATAATAAAGCTAAAATTTCTCTAATGGAGCCCTGGCAGTAAAAACCTGCCAGGTGTTCCAACTTTTCTCCATTTTGTTTGCTAGAAATTACTTTAAACTCCCGAATGATTCTATATTTTCTGAAAGCACAGATCCTGGAGAATAAAATGGTGGTAGTTGCATTATTTTATTTTTTTATATATCGCACAATGTTCGCGCAGTTAGTTATCAACTGCCTATTTTTATGGAAAAAATACACTAATATGGATTATAATGCATAAAAAAACACTCAATATAACATGCCATGGTTTGGTATACGTGTAATATAAAAGATGATGTTGCATCGAGTAAATAGATACCAAACATGTCAGTCCTTAAAATCACATGCGCCTCTGAAACCGTAAAAACGACTACTGTATACCCAACATTTTTCCATAGGCGATGCTTTAAAAGCATTTACAGTTTAGAGTTAATCGTCAATGATGGCCCTATCACTCCGACGTTTGTGTTCATACCACACGTGTGGTGCAATTTATGTTATTTAACACTTTTTCATTGGACTGTGTAAAAAAGGGGAGGGGATGCTTTTCATTTATTTTATTTTTTTATTGTTTTATAGCAATTTTTTTTTTTTATATTTTTTAATTTACCTTTATGCTATCACAATTGGGCGTACAAGCCCCCTCGATGTAATATCAATGGGCAGATGACAGGTCCTCTTTATGGAGACATCAGGAGTCTATTAAACCCCCAATGTCTACCCTGCCCTCCGCCGCAGCTAATCAGGTTCAGCCTGTGCTTGATTAGCTGCTACTCCGGGCTGCAGTAACCGGGGAATGACCAATGTGAACATGGATGCAGGGCCGCCATCAGGAATTTTGGGGCCCCTTACACAGCTTCAGGCATGGCCCCCCTGAAGCAGAGGAGAACCGGGGGTGGGGTGCTGCCGCCGCAAATTGAGATGCGGGGGGGCCAGGAATTGAGAAGAGGGGGGTGCTGCTGCCGCGAATTGTTGAGGTCGAGGGGGCTTTGGGGAAAAAAAGGTGGGGTTGCCATCCGGGGCCCTGGGGACCTCCGGGCTTCTGGGGACCTCTGGGCCCCTTAAGAAAAATAAAAAAATGTTTTAAATAAAAAATACATAAAAAAGGGGGTTTACCATCTGGGGCCCCGGGGACCTCCGGGCCTCTGGGGACCTCTGGGCCCCTTAAAAAAATAAAATAATAAAAAAAATATATATATATATATATATATATTTTTTATAAAAAATACATAAAAAAGGGGGGTTACCATACGGGGCCATGGGGACCTCCGGGCCCCTTACAGGTGTACTGCCTGTACCCCCCTGATGGCGGCCCTGCTTGGAAGTGATGTAACATACGACACTTCTGGGTTCACTAGTTGCAGGGGAGATAGGGGAACCTTCCGCTCTAAAATTTACAGTAGTTTCCTGTGGTTCCTGTCTTTCTGGAGATACAGGAGGACCCACACAGGTGCTGGCAGAGGGAGGGGGGCACCACCTTTGGCTTTGGAGCCACCTTGCTCACATTTACCCAAAAGCTGAGAGATGACCACCTCGTCTTTGTGTTGGGACTGCGTTGGGTCCATTGGGGATTTTGTAAATGAGCCCTAAAGAAGGCAGGTCCAGGATTAAAGAAGATTCCTTCACCCTCCATTTAAATTCCACCTGATTCCCCCTCACCTGCAATATATTTCCTCAAATGTTCCTAATTTTGCCAACATTTCGGTGAAGTGAAGGTTCCAGGTTTTGCTCATCCTTTAAACCTTTTTGTGATAGAGGACCCTGCCCCAAACCCAGAGAGAAAAGACCCCCCTTGTGTCACCCCCTTCAAGGTGTCAGAGGTGACCCCATTTCACACCAGCAGGGTCACAGTGACGGTGGACCCATTCTCCGCCTGCTGCCTCTCTCTCTGGGAAATGTGCATTAGTGACATGTGGAAGGAGTTCTCAGGCTGTCAGATGACCCGTGTTTTCTGTAACCAGATCAGGGTGCTGTGATCAGGGTATAAATACTGAGGGGCCGCCGCTCTCCGTCAGCACTGGATGGGGCCCTTGTCTTGGAATTATACCTACGAGGACACAGGGGGGTCTAGGAATCAGCACCACAGGTCAGTTTTTGTACTAACACCTGGGGGTGTATTTATCAAACATTCACTAAACATTCACTGCAGATTCACTAACCAATGTTTGGTGAAAGTCACATTCACTGCTCTATAAATGCCTTTCGGCTATGTTATCTGCATTCCCTGCCCCTTGGTATACATGCCCCAGGGCTATCTGCATTCCCTGGCCCCTTGGTATAGATTCCCTAGGATAACTGCATTCCTCAGCCCCTTTAGATGCCCTGGGGATATATGCATTCCCGGCCCCTTGGTATAGATGCCCCGGGAAGATCTGAATTCCCCCGGCCCCTTGGTATAGATGCCCAGGGGAGATCAGTATTCCCCGGCCCCTTGGTATAGATGCCCCGGGGAGATCAGTATTCCCCCGCCCCTTGGTATAGATGCCCAGGGGAGATCAGTATTCCCCGGCCCCTTGGTATAGATGCCCCGGGGAGATCAGTATTCCCCTGCCCCTTGGTATAGATGCCCCCGGGTGATGAGTATTTCCCGGCCCCTTGGCATAGATTCCCCGGGGAGATCAGTATTCCCCAGCCCCTTGGTATAGATGCCCCGGGGAGATCAGTATTCCCCCGCCCTTTGGTATAGATGCCGCGGGGAGATCTGAATTCCCCGGCCCCTTGGTATAGATTCCCCGGGGAGATCAGTATTTCCCCGCCCCTTGGGATAGATGCCCCGGAGAGATCTGAATTCCCCCCGCCCCTTGGGATAGATGCCCCGGGGAGATCAGTATTCCCCCGCCCCTTGGTATAGATGCCGCGGGGAGATCTGAATTCCCCCCGCCCCTTGGTATAGATGCCCCGGGGAGATCAGTATTCCCCGGCCCCTTGGTATAGATTCCCCAGGTAGATCAGCATTTCCTGGCCCCTTGGTATAGTTTCCCCGGGGATATCAGTATTCCCCCGCCCCTTGGTATAGATTCCCCAGGTAGATCAGCATTTCCTGGCCCCTTGGTATAGTTTCCCCGGGGATATCAGTATTCCCTGGCCCCTTGATATAGATTCCCTGGGGAGACCTGCATTTCCTAGCCCCTTGATATAGATGCCCCAGGGAGATCTGCATTCCCTGGCCCCTTGGTATAGATTTCCCGGGGAGATCTGCATTCCCTGGCCCCTTGGTATAGATTCCCCAGGTAGATCAGCATTTCCTGGCCCCTTGGTATAGTTTCCCCGGGGATATCAGTATTCCCCCGCCCCTTGGTATAGATTCCTCAGGTAGATCAGCATTTCCTGGCCCCTTGGTATAGTTTCCCAGGGGAGATCTGCATTCCCTGGCCCCTTGATATAGATTCCCTGGGGAGACCTGCATTTCCTAGCCCCTTGATATAGATGCCCCAGGGAGATCTGCATTCCCTGGCCCCTTGGTATAGATTTCCCGGGGAGATCTGCATTCCCTGGCCCCTTGGTATAGATTCCCCGGGGAGATCTGCATTCCCCGGCCCCTTGGTATAGATTCCCCGGGGAGATCTGTATTCCCTGGCCCCTTGGTATAGATTTCCCGGGGAGATCTGCATTCCCTGGCCCCTTGGTATAGATTTCCCGGGGAGATCTGCATTCCCTGGCCCCTTGGTATAGATTTCCCAAGGATATCTGCATTCCCTGGCCCCTTGGTATAAATTTCCCGGGGAGATCTGCATTCCCTGGCCCCTTCGGGTAGATTCCCTGGGGAGATCTGCATTCCCTGGCCCCTTGGTGTAGATTCCCCGGGGAGATCTCCATTCCCTGGCCCCTTGGTATAGATTTCCTGGGGAGATCTGCATTCCCTGGCCCCTTAGTATAGATTCCCGGAGAGATTAGTATTCCCCGACCCCTTGGTATAGATTCCCCCTGGGGAGATCTGCATTCCCTGGCCCCTTGGTATATATTCCCCGGGGAGATTTCCATTCCCCGGCCCCTTGGTATAGATTCCCCAGGGAGATCTGCATTCCCTGGCCCCTTGGTATAGATTCCCGGAGAGATCAGTATTCCCCGGCCCCTTGGGGTAGTTTCCCCGGGGAGATCTCCATTCCCCGGCCCCTTGGTATAGATTCCCCGGGGAGATCTCCATTCCCCGGCCCCTTGGTATAGATTCCCCGGGGAGATCTGCATTCCCTGGCCCCTTGGTGTAGTTTCCCCGGGAGATCTCCATTCCCCGGCCCCTTGGTATAGATTTCCTGGGGAGATCTGCATTCCCTGGCCCCTTGGTATAGATTCCCGGAGAGATCAGTATTCCCCGACCCCTTGGTATAGATTCCTCGGGGAGATCTGCATTCCCTGGCCCCTTGGTATAGATTCCCCGGGGAGATCTCCATTCCCCGGCCCCTTGGTATAGATTCCTCGGGGAGATCTGCATTCCCTGGCCCCTTGGTATAAATTCCCGGAGAGATCAGTATTCCCCGGCCCCTTGGTGTAGTTTCCCCGGGGAGATCTCCATTCCCCGGCCCCTTGGTATAGATTCCCCGGGGAGATCTCCATTCCCCGGCCCCTTGGTATAGATTCCCCGGGGAGATCTGCATTCCCTGGCCCCTTGGTATATATTCCCCAGGGAGATCTCCATTCCCCGGCCCCTTGGTATAGATTCCCCGGGGAGATCTGCATTCCCTGGCCCCTTGGTATAGATTCCCGGAGAGATTAGTATTCCCCGGCCCCTTGGTGTAGTTTCCCTGGGGAGATCTCCATTCCCCGGCCCCTTGGTATAGATTCCCCGGAGAGATCTCCATTCCCCGGCCCCTTGGTATAGATTCCCCGGGGAGATCTGCATTCCCTGGCCCCTTGGTATAGATTCCCCGGGGAGATCTCCATTCCCCGGCCCCTTGGTATAGTTTCCCCGGGAGATCTGCATTCCCTGGCCCCTTGGTATAGATTCCCGGAGAGATCTGCATTCCCTGGCCCCTTGGTATAGATTCCCGGAGAGATCAGTATTCCCCGGCCCTTGGTATAGATTCCCCGGGGAGATCAGTATTCCCCGGCCCTTGGTATAGATTCCCCGGGGAGATCAGTATTCCCCAGCCCTTGGTATAGATTCCCCGGGGAGATCAGTATTCCCCGGCCCTTGGTATAGATTCCCCGGGGAGATCAGCATTGTACTCTTCATACAAGATTCCTCCTAAAGAAATCATGACATTCAAAGATCTTACAAACCAGCATACATGAAAGCAGTGCGTCATCTTATGAGTCCTTTCATCGGTCATTGTTCTGCGCTGACGGAAGGTTTGGTGATCTTTATTCCTTGGGGAGATTCAAGTCTGCCTGCTGTGGGATTAAAACAAACTAAATGCAGAAAGGAATGTGATATTATATAACAATGTCCATGAAAGGAAAGGAAGGCACCAAGGAAGGCAAAGTATATGCAGAATAAACTTCATCTTTAAATTAGCTGAGAATAATAGATGAAGGGGGTGACAGGCATAGGTCATGTCATATAGCCTATTATATCATGTACAATGTGATGTATCCTTAAGTATGATCAGGTTTTTAATTGCTTTCTGTGTCACTGTTGGGGAGATTTACCTTCACTTCCTGTGTGGTCAGCAGGACAGGAAGTGAGCATCACTGAGAATGACTGCACTCTGCCCATCGGTTGTAAGCCTTGTGAAGTGGAGACCTGTGCTCGACATTTTGACAGATGAGGCTGCTTTGCATGAGGCTGCTTGTTGATAATATTAGTAAGGTGTTGGATATGAATAATTTGTTTACAAGGCAAATCGTGTTTATGTAGAGGCTGCGTGTGTTCTAGATGGATATTTTTTTTTTAACAACAAAATGTTCCTTTATTGAGGCAGAAAAAGACAAGCATTATACACAAAAGTCCAGAATGGACCAAGTCATACACCGAGATAAAAGAGAAAGTACAGTACATAGAAAGCCATATAAACGAGTACATAAGAAGGGCATTTCGTAAACCATCCAAAAATAGCGTCACTTATACAATTGAATAGAATCATACCCCAGGCGAACCAGAACTCATAGCAGTACCCCCATCCCCACCCCCCGGTGTCCAGGGTCGGAAGGCCATTCCCTCCTATTCCGTCCAAGGATGCCAGATCTTATCGAACTTTTGTGGGCAGTTCCTGCACATGTAAGTCAACTTGTATAGTGGCAGCACAGTATTAATAGATTTCTCCCAAGACTCCACTGTTGGGGGGGAGGGGACATCTCCCTTCTTGCATAAAAGAAGAGGTACGTAAGAAGTAATTTGGTATAACGGGGTCTCTGATCATCATCCTGGATCCCCAGGAGTGCCAGCTCGGGGGATACAGGGAGTGTCAGGTCGAGGCGGCCATTAATAGTGTCAACCACCCTAGCCCAATACCTGGCGATCCCAGGACAGCTCCAAAACATGTGGAAATATGTGCCCACACTAATCTGACAACGGGGACAATCCTGCGTGCGCTGCGGGTATACCTTGTGGAGTCTCTGGGGAGTGAAGTAAACTCTATGCAGGAATTTGACCTGTATCAACCGTTCTCTAGTCGAGATCAGTAAGGCAGCACTGTCAGCTAAGCAGTCATCCCAGTCCTCTCTGTCAAGACCTGGTATGTCGGTCTTCCACAAGTCCCAAAGTCGTTCTACTCCAGCAGAACCAGTCTTCAGCAACATCAGATATATAGCCGATAGGGGCTTCGGGAGCTGCACCTGGGCCAACATCTCCTCAAGCGGGTCCATAGCCAGTCCGGGAGGAGACGGGAACTGGGCCCCGATAGCGTGTCGGACCTGAAGGTACCTAAAGTACATCCATCCGGGCAAATGAAATTTATCCCGGAGGACTGTAAACGACATCAGAGTTCCCGCCACGAATACATCCCCAAGAGTCTTGATCCCATACCCTGCCCAGACCTGAGGGTCAGGAACCGTCCCGAGATGCGGCAGATTAGGATTCCCCCACAGTGGGCAAAGAGGCGACCAGTCCCGCGGGCCCGAAAGCCCCCGCCTGGCCACCGTCCAGGCCCTCAGAGTCGTTCGAGTCGGTTGCGGGAGAGCAGCATATGCCCTGTGCCCCCTGTAGACTAGATTGCCCAATTCCCAGAGCGAACCCAGAACCGCCGCCTCCAGGCATACCGCAGCGTTGCTCCTGGAGAGGACAAACCACCACCGGATTGTAACTAGCACCGCCGCCCAAAAGTATGTCCGATAGTTCGGCATCGCAAGGCCCCCGCTACGAACTGGGAGCATTAGAGTTGATTTAGCCAGTCTGGGGGTTGCGCCACCCCAGATAAAGGATCCCACGCATCGGTCTATCTCCGCAAAGAAGGAGTTGGGTATCCAGATGGGACTGTTGCGAAACACGTACAAAAACTTGGGGAGAAACAACATCTTCAAGAGATTTATACGTCCCATGAGGTTCAGAGGCAAGGATGCCCATGAGGCACACCTGGACCGAAGCTGGGACAGGATTGGGGACAAATTAAGTTCCCTATAGCTCGACAGCTCCCTCCGCACCTGGATACCCAAATACTTAAATTGATCCACCCAGAGCAAAGGTGTCCTCCCAACCGGATCCCCGATCTGCGGATCGAGGGGAAAAATAATTGATTTGGGCCAGTTAATACGTATCCCCGAGAATCTGCCGAAAATATCAAAAATCTCTAAAGCTGCCGTCAGCGATTCATCCGCATCTTGCAGGTATAGTAGTGCGTCATCCGCATAGAGAGAGAGCTTTTCCTCCAGGGAACCTACCTTCAACCCCCGGACCCTGTCCGAGGCTCTGATAGAGACGGCAAGGGGCTCCAGTGCAAGTGCGAACAGGACTGGTGATAAAGGACACCCCTGCCTCGTGCCCCTCTGCAATGAGAGCGGCACAGACAACCTGTCATTAGTTCGGATTCGGGCCGAGGGCATCTGGTAGAGCATCTGCAACCATCGAAGGAACCTGGGCCCAAAGCCAAACTGGCGCAAGACCACTAGCGTTGCTAGCCAGGTGCGGGGGGGGGCGGGCCGCACCCGGGTGACACCCACCAGAGGGTGACACCCGTGGGTAGCGCAGCGGCACCACACTGACATCGCCCGCCCGCCTGCTGCCCTGTGCCTTAGGCTCACGCTGCGGCTGTGTCCCTCAGTGGAGCGGAAGGAAGCCGCCGCCCCCTCTGCCTCCTCTCTGTTTACATCCACAGAGGAGGAGGAGGAGCCCGCGCTCGAGGGACACACCGCTGTGTGTATCTGCCGCTCTGTTCTGAGGTCTGTAAGGTAAGGGGGGCATCTGGGGGAGGGGGTGTCTGTACTGCTGGGGTTTGCACCAGGGGGGGCTGTAACTGAGGGGGGTGTCTGTACTGAGGGGGGTGTCTGTACTGAGGGGGGTGTCTGGTACTGAGGGAGGTGTCTGGTACTGACGGGGGGTCTGGTGCTGAGGGGGGGTCTGGTGCTGAGGGGGGTCTGTAACTGAGGGGGTATCTGTAACTGAGGGGGTGTCTGTAACTGAGGGGGTGTCTGTTACTGAGGGGGTGTCTGTTACTGAGGGGGGTCTGTTACTGAGGGGGTCTGTTACTGAGGGGGGTGTCTGTACTGAGGGGGGTGTCTGTAACTGAGGGGTGTCTGCACTGAGGTGGGGGTGTCTGTACTGAGGGGGAGGTTCATACTGAGGGAGGCGGGTCTATATTGATGGCGGGGAGTCTGTACTTAGTGCAGCGGGTTTGTACTGAGGGAGGGGATCTATACTGTGGGAGTGGAGTCTGTAGTTGTTGGGGGGTGACACCATTTTTTTTCGCACCGGGTGACACCAACCCTAGTGACGCCACTGCGCAAGACCTCCCATAAAAAGACCCATTCGACCGAGTCGAACGCCTTCTCAGCGTCCAGTGAGGCAATGACCCGCTTACCACTGTTGTCATGGGGTATTGACATATTAAGAAACAGGCGTCGTAGGTTAATGTCAGTTCCCTTCCCAGGCATAAACCCAGTCTGGTCCGGGTGAATCACCTCTTCCAGAACTGGAGATAGCCTGTTCGCCAAAACCTTCGCCAGTATCTTGGCATCCACGTTCAGGAGCGAGATTGGCCTGTACGAGGAGCAGCTCTCAGGATCCTTGCCTGGTTTGGGGATCAACACCACCACCGCCTCAGACATGGATGCAGGGAGAGCCTCCAGCTCAAACGACCTAGCAAACAGAGCTACAAGTCGCGGGGCTAGCAGACCCTGATGCTGAGCGTAGAATTCCGTCGGCAGCCCGTCTGTCCCGGGTGTCTTACCCGCCTGGAGTTGTGAGAGGGCAACCTGCACCTCCTCCAGGGTGATATCAGCTTCCAAAGCATTACAGGTCTCGTCCCCAAGTGTGGGAAGAGGGATCCCATCTAGAAACTCCGAGAGTTCCTGAGAGGAATACTTCACCCTGGTGGAGTACAGGTGTTGGTAGTATTGTGCAAATCTATCATTTATCTCACTAGGAGATTGTAGCAGAACCCCCCCTGAATCCCGGACCCCACCTATGTGCGTACCGGCAAACTGTTCCTTAGCCATCCATGCCATTAACCGACCACTCTTATTACCGTACTCAAAGATCTTTTGTGCCGTGGAGAGGAGAGATTTCTGTGTCCCCTCCACCCTACATAGGGACAACCGATGCAGAGCGAACTGCCAAGCCCCGTAGGTCACCTGATCGGGATTAGCCACATATGCGGCTTCGGTCGTTCTTGCCGTCTCCTCCAACTCCTCCAGAGAACGTGCAGCCGTCCTACGAGCGATGGAGATACGCGCCATGTACTCCCCCCTGGTCCAGGCCTTAAAGGCATCCCATGTGACCAGGGGGGAAGCAACACCCTCATTCTCCAGCCAATAGTGGCACATGCCCTCCTGCACAGCTTCCTGAATACCCTCCTCCTCAATTCAGTACCTAGATAGCCTCCACAACCGCTCTCCAGGTGGCCCCACGGATAGCTTAAGAAGTAGGGGAGCATGGTCGGAGATGCCCCGAGATAGAATATCCACTGCTGTAACCTTATTAAGCAGGGATCGAGAGGCGTAGATCATGTCAATACGGGAGAGAGTTCTAAACGTATTGGAGTGACAAGTAAACTGCTTAGATGAGGGATTAAAGTGGCGCCAGGTATCCGTCAAGGCAAAGGTGTGTGCCCATTCCGTCAGCCCAGGTACCCACCGAGAGACAGAGTGTAGTCTATCCATGTCAGCGGTCGCAGTCATATTGAAGTCCCCTAGTACTACGACATCCTCCACCCCGTAATCAATCACATTTTGCATAACAGTATACAATAACGTCTTATCTGCCGGTGGAGGAAGGTAGAGCCCTACCAAGACACACGGGTTATTAGCAATCAGGGCATGGATAATAATGTACCTACCTCCGGGGTCAGATCTGACATCCAAGAGCCGAAAAGCCAGCTGCTTGTGCACCAGGATACTGACCCCCCTGGAGTAGGTGGAGTACGTTGCGTGATAATGATGACCCACCCAAGCCTTTTTAAGGCCCATGATTCGAGATCCCAGCAGGTGTGTCTCCTGTAGCACACAAATATGAGGGGAGTGTCTTCTGATGTAGTTAAGTACCAGGGATCTTTTATGGGCAGAATTGAGTCCCCTCACATTCCATGACATTATGGAAATCTGAGCCATTGTAGCGTGTGTGTGATAATGGGTGATAAGTAGTGAGCCTGGGATGTTCGCCCTCCACCACCTCCAGGGTCCAACCAGCCGGCGGCAACCCTCCCAGACCCCCCTACACCACAATCATAGACAGTGTAAATGCGACCATGCCATAAAGGAACAAACAAAAAACAAAACAGTAGCAACTTAACATCTAAGCCCATGCCCAACGGAGCATATAAAAAGGGGTCAGCAACGGCCAACCTTCCCCTCCCCCCACCCCGCAGATCCCACCCATGGCAAGACTGCATATTACCCAAATAACCAGCCCGAAGGCAACTAATGTCTGGGAGGCGTGTGTACTTTTCCCAAGAGGCAGAGAGTCAGCATCGCCCAAGTTCAAGCGGCAAACACCCTGAGGCAAAGTAAGGTTTAATCGCCCAAAATGGGGTCAACTGAAGGAGCAGCCTATGAGTCTAGAGATGCTGCTATAATAAACCAATCGGGTTGTATAGTTCACCTGGTATCACCAGGGGCTCATTGCTTATAAGTAACCGGTTCAACAGGGTAACAGTAGAAAGGTGCAGATCAAAATACAACAAAATATATTGAAAAAGAAAAAATTAACAGATTTCCCCTCAATAGCCAGCACAGGACAAAGGGGGCCGGGTTGGAGTCAGTAAAGGAAAGTTGGGGGAGATATGAGCAGCAGCCAGATCAACTGGGGAATCAGTGCTCCTGTACAGCTGTTACGCTCAGGCAGTCAGTTCCCCCCCATACAACTCCCTCTAGTATGCAGAGCAGTTATGAAGTACAGACAGCAGTAGGCAGCAACCAGAGCATGCCATGCTGTAAACTCCCCACGAGTGTCAGCATGAAAGCATAATAGAATGGGGCTGACATCCAATCATCCGGCCAGCAAAGCACAGCAGGCTGCTGAAGAAAGTACAGTGGCAAGTAAGGCAATCCAAGGGGTCCCGGCACCAGACAGGTCTAACTTACTAGTAGAATCTCCGCTGGCCTCATCCCTGAGGGGGGAGAGTTTCTATCCACCGTGCAGCATCCCTCGGTGTGGCGAAGAGGCGGACCGTTTCTCCGTCGATGACTCGCAGCTTGGCAGGAAAGAGTACACTATATTTAATGCCCTTGGAGCGGAGAGCTGCTTTAACTCCATCAAAGGAGCGCCGGAGCTTCTGAGTCTCTATGGAGAAATCAGGGACTAGCATCAGGTGGCCATTGCCGTGTAGCAGTTCCCCCGCCGCTCTAGCCGCCCTGAGCAGCTCGTCCCGATCCCTAAAGTTCAGGAGCCGCAGGATGAAGGTACGGGGGGGGGGGAACCCTGCGGGCCGGGATGCGGTGGCACTCTATGCGCTCTTTCCACCGTGAAGTGAGGAGACAAGCGGGCCGCCGGGAGAAGGGATCGAAGCAGTTCTTCCGCAAAAGCAGTAGAGTTCTTACCCTCGGCACCTTCCGCGAGTCCCACTATGCGGATATTGTTCCTGCGGCATCTGTTCTCGGAATCCTCCGCGCGATGCTCCAGCAGCTTCACCCGAGAGGTAAGTGAGCGGATCGCCCCAGTGTTCTCGCCCACGGCGTCCTCCACCCGGCCCACCCGACTCTCCGCCTCAGTCAATCTGGAGCGGACCTTGTCCAGGTCTTGTCGGATGAGACCCACATCCACCTGCACCATTTCAATTTTGTTGGTCAGGGCCGCCTGGCAAGAGGCCACCGCGGCCTGACATGCAGCAACTGCCGCCATGACCTCCGGGATGCCAGGAGTGAAGGTGGTAGGGCCCTCCTGGGCATTCGTCTGCGACGCCATATTGACACGAGGCGCCCGTCTGCTAGGCCTCTGGACTGCAGGACTCGTCTCCGGAGACACCACGGGGGGAAAATGAAGCTTCTTACCCCCCCTGCCGCGCCCGGATCGTCTAGTAGACATCCACCGCCGTTCAGGCGGGTATTATGTGGGGAAAAAAGCCGATTGGAGGTAGTACAGGATAAATTGTGCAGCAGAGCTCTAAAAAGCACGTCCTTCTCACTCCGCCATCTTAGACACGCCCCCCCTAGATGGATATTTACATGAGGAATGCATGACACAACGTCCAGCACTAACAAATATATATATATATATATATATATATATATATATATATATACACATATATATATATATACGTGTAGCACTACCCCCGTAAGAGCTGCTGGTTTAGATTTGGGCCTTGCACGTTACCCCACCATTCGTTGTCTAGGGGATGAGAGTCTATACACTTCAGGAGAAACTTCAATGTCCACACAAGTTGTAAATCCTTTTCTTTGCTTTTATTTCACACCAACTTGCAGGAAAGAAAGGACGGAGGGTTAGGGAAAGTTCAGGCACGGGGTGCAGACCACTGAGGAACTTCTAGGTTTTAAAACGACACTAAACAAAGTACACATACCACTTTCCTTCGAGTGGAAATTGCTCACCCAGATAGACCTCTCTCACTGGCCTAGCAGCCGGAGAGAGGCGCATGGACCCAAAGTTTCTGCCACAGACTTGATGAAAGTAGAACAGGTGGTAGACAATCCTCTGCCACAGGATTGGGCGATGTGGACAAATTGCAAATTGCAACTTGGTCCTCCGCCAAAGGACTTAGCAAGTATTCAGCCGAGCAGTATGAGAGCCCTTAAACTGGACCGGCGATACTGCAGGGTAGCATTTAGCTAGGGTGCATCCTCTAATAAAGTCACCAGGCCTCCTCCCAAGATACCAGCCTTCCGCTGGGTTCTCTCCAAGACGGGTCCTCCCCCGGTTCCTCCATTGAGTGGCTTCCTCCCTCAGGACAGACAGCACAGGACCATTCCCGAGTCGTAGTCCCCAGACAGGACATCTGGGCCTACCTTGTAGGTGCACAGCCTCGGGCCTGCCAGCCCCAAGGCGGGCGTAGCACACACCTTGGACCAGGAGGGCCACATGGCAGACGAGCCCAGAACAATGGCGACTGCTCCTTAAGCACCCTTCCCCAGCATGCTCAGCGGGGAGACCACTCCCACTGAACTGTTCTCGGGGAAGGACACCCAATCCGCTCTGGCTTGGTTGTGTTCCAACACTAGCCTATGGTGGTAACGCCACCTACAGGCGAACAAGTGGGAAGTCCTCCCAACGCAGCCACAGCCAAAACAGAGGCCAATTTAGCCTTCATAATCAGATCTGAGCCAATAAGCGGCTCAGATACCCACTCTATTTAAATATAGAGCCTGATCATCAGGAGCAGGGCGCTACATACAGTATATATAGCCATTGTCCTGTATTATGCTAACAATCCCAGATTTCAAACACATAGTCCACTGGGGTTGTGAGTTGCTTCAGTCTGGCGTGGTCTGCCATCTTTTGTTCATACCGTGCAGTTTAATCTCTGTGCCTTTACACGCACATGACTTTTAATGGCATCCCAGTCTTAGTCCGTAGGGTTCAATATTCAGTTGGCCCACCCTTTGCAGCTATAACAGCTTCAACTGTTCTGGGAAGGCTGTCCACAAGGTTTAGGAGTGTGTCTATGGAGTGTGTGTGTGTGCATATTGTTTGCACACCTTTTTGGTGGGTATGCCAAAACCACGCTGACTTTATAGGTTGGTTCCAACCAGACCCTGTCTCAAAATATGAAGAGCCAATCACTTATGGCCCAGATGTCTTCATTGACTCAAATAAGGTTTATGCTGTGATCCCAGGACATGGCCAGGGACACAGCATCTGCAGGACTGAGGGCCAAGATGTGTGACTGCCTTGGGAAATCCAGGACCGTTGGCATTTATGCATTCACAGAGTTTAGTGGGCCGACTTGCCTGATGGCTCATTATATCTCTTTGGGAGTTCAGCTGTGAGGACTCCCTGCCAGGCCTTGTTCATGTTCATCTTGGATTTTTAGGTGTTCTTATCCACCTTGAGGTGCTCCTGTTCTCCATTAATGTTCTGCATTAACTATAGAGTGTGGGGTGCTTTTATTAAGGCAATGTGCAAATCCAGGAACAGAAGAGCAGAGATTTCCACTCTCCCTGAGAGACATAGGAATCTACTGGGTACAGGCTGGGCAAAGCGATAGTCAGAAGAGGCATCCACCTTGGGTGCTTGAGCAGGACAGGGGGCACAAAAAGGGCAGGACCTGCAATTGATTCTGCTGTAGTAGCTCACAACTCATGGGGAAGGTCACTTTTCGCCTTGGGTGCTAATGGACCTTGTCCCAAATATGTGGTTTTATTCTCTGGCATCCACCGAATGCTCACAATAAAGACCCTTTAATAGAATGAATGACGCTAAGCGTCAAGTATAGTGGTGCCCATGTGGTTGACGGGGTCAGGACAGGACGTGACTCCGAACTCTGACTTGGCAGGATAATGGTGATGGATCTCATTTCTTGCTTGTGGTGCCTCACCCCTTTCCTCAGTGGTCAGCATACCTGATGGAGGTCGCATTTCACAGCTTTTGGCATTCATTATATCAAGTCAACAAGTCTGACCCTTCACCCAAATCCTGCCTGCTCCCACTTCATCCCTCACTGAGATAAGATGAGGAAACTAGACTATGAAGGTATCTGTTCAGGGGTCTCACAGGAAAACCTTGAGGATTCAAAATTCTATAGAAATGATATTCGTTCAGCAGGATTCTTCATGTTGTCTCAGAATAAAGCCATACTGACTGTTGGGGGCCCAGAAATCAATACACAGATAATGGAGTCTCAAAAATCAGTACACAAATAGTTGGGGTCCCAGTAATCCATTCACTGTCAGTTGGGGTTCTAAAAATAGGTTTACTTATAGTGGGGCTCCCAGAAATCAGGACACTTGATAGTAGGGTCCCAGAAATTGGTACACAGATTGTGGGGGCTCAAGTAGTTATTACAATGACAGTTAGGTCTCGTAAACCAGTACAAAGATAGTGGGAATTCCAGAAAGTAGTACACTGATAGCTGGGATCACGGAAATCAGTACACTGATAGTGGAGGTCCCAGAAATCAGTACACTGATAATGGAGGTCCCAGAAATCAGTACACAGATAGTGGGGTCCCAGAAATCAGTACACTGATAATGGAGGTCCCAAAAATCAGTACACAGATAGTGGGGTCCCAGAAATCAGTACACTGATAATGGAGGTCCCAGAAATCAGTACACAGATAGTGGGGTCCCAGAAATCGGTACTCGTACATTTGGGGTCCTAGAAATTTTTATGCTTCTGGTGGAGTTCCCAGAAATTGGTACAATGATAATGTAGTCTCAGAAATTCATACACAGATATAGTGGTTTCCTAAAAATTGGTACACTGATAGTAGAGTCTTAGAAATCGGAACACAGATACTGGGGGTCCCAGTAATTGGTACAATAACAGTTGGGGTCCTAAAAATTTGTATACTGATAGTGGGAGTCCAAGATCACTACACAGATATCAGTAAGCTGATAGTGGAGGTCCCATAATTCGGTACACTGACATTGGGGGTCCCAGAATTCCATACACTGATAGTGGGGGTCCCAGAAATCAAGCAGATAGTTGAGATCCTAGAAATTGATACACTAACAGATCGGGTCTTAGAAATGGGTATCCTGATTGTTAGGCTCCAAGAAATCAGTACACAGCCAAGACCTACATAGGCCTCAGGACTGTGTCCTCCCTGAGCCAGCACCTCACATTAGTAAGTAGATGGTGACCCTGGATGATGTCTAAACAAAGATGGCTCCTTCCTTCTGAAGAGAAAAACAGATGAAGGCATTGTCAGGAGGTGTACTGTGATCTCTGTAAGAGGTTATAAATACATGGAACTTACATATTACTTAGGTATGCCATTCATGTTAAGTTTACAATAACGCTAGTTCTATTTTAAAGGGAACAGTCTTAATAAAAGTAAAGGTTACTCCTTTAAGTTCTGGGGACCTCCAGATATAGCTATAGTACAGCAGGCTGGTCCACTGTGTGGCATCAACATACTGCCAGTGATTTGGGAACACCAATTGCTGAGCCATGTAAGTATGCAGACTGCAGTGACACCCACAAGCACACATGTGAGCTCTAATGATATAAAACTCAGATAAAGCTAAATTGTGTGCACCGTCTGACTTTAGTACTGTAACATTTCCTAGAACATTAGTTCATTGTTTGATTTGACTTGTCCCCTCTTTAATACAGCCTTTATTACCTTATATGTTTTTAGGTGGCCAGTTAGAAAGTGACGTCTTTCTTGACCGGTGAGTCAAGAAAACATGGTTGGACTGAAACCTTCTGAGGTTCCCCCCACCCTCATGGTGAAGTTTTTCGGTGCCGGCACAGCGGCCTGTATAGCGGATCTGGTCACCTTTCCTCTAGACACCGCCAAAGTCAGACTGCAGGTACGGCATGATGGAAAGTTCCCACTAACATTGTCCGCATTGGTTTGTTCCAGGTGATCTGGTTTCCTCACACAATCCAAAAACACACTGGTGGATTTATTGGCTTCCACCATAAACTGGTCCTGCAGTGTCAGGGTGACACTGGCAGGGACAATGGGGACTCTAAATTTCCCGAGGGCTCTTTCTATTCTCTGAAACCAGTTTACCTAAAAGTCTTTGGTAGACTCTATCTCATGGAGACTCTATTGGTGAGATGATAAGATCTCTGCATTGAGTCCGAGGGGCGAGGAGCTCTCTTCATCCCTGCCAGAATTTTAATTTTTATATTATGGAGAATATGAACACACAAAGGTGGGCAGAAACACCAAAAACTCCAGGTTGACAAGAATGCAGTAGAAACTATGGCAAGGAGGTCCCCCTCTTGAGGTATCCAAGATATACAAGGAACCAGGGGTTTGCTGGCATAGGCCACCAGGCTCCATCTATAATCACTTTAGGGTGGACTTGCCTATAGTAATGACACTGCAGTTTAATGAATTGCTTGTCACAGCAGCCCCTAAAGCTTATAATGCAGTTGTACTTGGGTTGGGTTTGGGTGGAACCATGAACAACAACAATGTTGCCCATATAACTACCCCGACCTTTAATGCCACTCTTTGCATTAGCCTACACCCACCAACAGCACAGGATCCATGGCCAAATTGATTAACTTTACACAAGTAGTCAGGGGGTTGGGAGTAGGGTGACCACATTTCCAAACTACCATTCAGGGACACCCTCCCTTCCCAAAAATTAGCTTGCGCTATAACGAATCACGGCACAGTGATTGGACACAAGAGGCGGGATTTATGATTTCTCCAATCACAAGCAGGGGGCGGGATTGTGCTCCTCCAGGCATTCCCGGCCAGGACAAGTACTGTCAGTGAGTAAAGCGGTGATGTGGCGGCCTTTTTTGGGGCATCAGACTGGCCCCGGGGGGTGGCTGTGTCAGTTTCATTCCGGGACACTGTATTGTCCTGGAATGAATGTGCCCGGGACAGACCTGCAAAATGTGGGACTGTCCCAGGCAATCCGTGACACGTGGTCACCCTAGTTGGGAGAAGGGGTGTCATGGACCAAACAGAAAACAGCTTAAACAGATGGTTTCTGCAATCTGGCTAATAATATTCCTAAGCACAATGTCCCTTGCCACGAGCACATTAACATTTCCGGTGTGAACTAGAAATGTGTATTTGTGCATGTTCTTAGTCCTCAGATCCAGCTGTCTAATGACCCATGATCACAAGCTTGCAATGCCTGTAGACTTTCTAAATTGGATGGTCAATGGTATAATGTATAGACCAGTACACGTAATCAGATGCTCTGTTATAGTGAAGCAAGGGGCCATCGATGTGGGCAAATTTTGGAAACATTCCAAAAGCTGGAGATCACACTATCACTGACTGGTTGGGTATCAGTGTCCAGCTAAAGAATTAGATCAGTTTCTAGGCAGTCTGTGCTTTATATTGTAGATGTTCAGCTTGAAGCATGCAGTGTGTGCACAGCTGGGTAATAAGGGGAGAAGCAGATATTTTTAGGCCCCCTGACCTCATGGGCCCATATAACATCTAATCTCGTGTCTTCCCATCTGCAGATACAAGGAGAATGTTTAACCGAGCCCAGTGTCCGTGTGGCACACTACAAGGGCGTGATGGGCACTATCACCACCATGGTGAAAATGGAAGGTCCCGCCAGCCTCTACAATGGCCTGGTGGCTGGTCTGCAGCGACAAATGACCTTCGCTTCGATCCGTATTGGGATGTATGACTCGGTGAAGCAGTTCTACTGCCGCCAATCTGAAAGTGAGCTCTACTTCTATGCTAATGTCACCAGGCTTCATATTTGCATGTGTATAGCGCAAAGAACACTTGCCCACAGCAACCAATTAGCTGCTCTGTTTTATGTTTCCAGTGTAGTTTGGAAAAATAAAAAAGGGAATATGATTGGTTGCTTTAAGCCATACAGTATGAGCAGCCCTTTGGGTGGACATTCTAGGCCTTGCCTAAGAAAAAGATTGTCTAGAGGGAGGTGCCTATGTGTTGGCCAATCATATTACAGCTATGAAAAAATATGCTACTATGGGTAACATGGATTCTATCCTTTAAGTGGTTGTAAACGCTCACATATACCCAGTAAAGTGAATGGCATCAGGTGATACACAGAGATTAAACAAGTCCTCCTACATAAGTTGTACTCGTATATTTGCAGTATTCTCTTCTCTACAGCCATTCAAAGTCCATAATTTTATACAGCCTGTGAGAAAAAAGGGGGCGGGGAGCTGAAGTTACACTTTGCAGAGCTCAGTGAGGAGAGCCCTGACAGCTGATTGGAGGGACAGGACACACCCCCTTCACACAGCACACAAAAACAGAGCTGAGGCTGTCAATCAGCTTTAGGTCCCTCCCCTGTCACCATTTATCTCTTGGTGACCAAAAAAATTGTCAGAAGTGATACACGCTGATAGCAGAGGAATGAAGAAGCAGACAGAAATGACACTTAGAGCTCTTAAGTGAGACAAATGCACACTATAGAGGGATATTCTTTGTTCAAATTTCATGTCTGAGGTTTGCAACCACTTTAAGCATGCTTCATTTACATGTGGCCCGTTGCTCTTAGGAACTTTTAGTTTTTTTCTTTCACCATGGGTAGGGAAAGTTATTATGACCCTTTTTTAAGTTATGAAGGTCTGAAGCCCTGTACACACGGGCGGCAATCCCGTTGGGAAAAAAAACTTCGGTTTTCCCAGCGGGATTCCCGGCAAGCTTGCCTTGCACGCCGAGTGTACACACGCCCATTCAAAAGAACCGCTATTCTTTTGAATGGCAAGAACGCGGTGACGTCATCGACTACGACGAGCATGCGCTCGTCACATTCGATGCCGTCGCCGCCATCTTGCTTCACCCTACACTACCCTTGTAAGCTACCGTGCATGCGTCGAAGTCTCATCGAGCATGCGCGGGCTTACCGGAGGACAGGTAAGCTTGTAGCCTCGTACACACACACGGTTTTCTCATCGGGAACAGGCCGACGAGAAAAACGAGAATCCTGACGAGAAAATAGAGAAGCAGGTTCTCTATTTTTCTCGTCAAGATTCCCGGCAGTTTTCTTGACGAGAAACCATACACACGAACGGTTTTCTTGGCAAAAAGCTCTGCCAGCAGTTTTCTTGCTGGTTCTTGCCGAGAAAATCGGTCGTGTGTACGAGGCTTTACTTGTTTAGGTTTTTGCAGCTCAGGCATGCTTTTAGTACTCAATTCGAAAATACTCAAGTGGCTTTTTATACTTCGACTCTGGAGGACTTCTTCAGAGACAAAAATATGATCAAGCCTCTGTCCAACATATATGTTGTTGCCTAATATACATACGGGACTTGAAACTCTTAAGGCTTAATGGGTGGAGGACTTCCCTACCCTGAATATGGAGGATTGGGAAGACGCATGGTAATGCTCCTTCACACAATTGGTTTTCGCAAGGGATAGAATACATGCCCACATGATCGTGTAGCGGCCTCCTCTCTCTCCTCTTTTTATCAGCTCGTCTGTCTCTTGTCTAGGGGTACCTTAGAGGAGAGAGTGCGGGGTCACCACGCCAAGCCTTCACGGCAGATGTTTGTGTGGTGTAAGCAAAGTTCTTGTTTTACCTTTGGGTCGGTGTTCTGCACCTGGAACCTCCAAAGAGAGTTACCTTGAACGATGTCTGCCAGAAAATGAGCCCCACACCATTAAAGTCCAACACTCCTTTATTCTTCCGATGACAGAGTAACCCCCTTCCGATGACAGTTGGACCCCCTCGACGAACAGAACAGACAGGGGGGTGTGGATGCGAGTAGGCCCAGACACAATGAACTCTCCACTTTCCTTCCTGAAAGTGGGTTGCGGTCTCTGAGCGAGGGGGGGATTTCCTTCCAGGCGGTCTCCGATGGAAGGCTCACCTGTCACTGGCAATATGCTGCACCAGGTCTTCAAGCAAGTGTCTCCCACTGGTCCATTACGCCCTCCGGATTCATGTACCCACTCCCTGGGTCCCCTAGGATCTCCTTCCCTCGCGGAACTCAGTGTTGGGCACTGAGCTCCAGACCTCCATCCGAGTACCTCACCCCAGGCTAAAGGTGCCTGGGATGGAACACGACTTCCGAACGTCCTCTAGGCCTAGGCCACCTAGAGGACCGACACGAACCACCGCCCACAGGCTGAAGGTGCCTGGGACTCAACTCCCTCAACGAACATGGCCGCCCCCTTTATACCCCCTCCCAGCAAGCATGGCGGGTGCCCCCGCCCCACCATACAACCGCTGAGAGAGGCCAAAAAGAGGTACGCCACTGCAACGATGGCTCAACCCCGGGCCCAAAGTGACAGCGCCACCTGGTGGGCCCCAGGGAACCATACATCACAGTTTCCCCACCAGATTCAAAAATAGGGAAGCTTATACCCGCTACACTTACATAAAATATATTCCTCTATGTCAGCTTCCTGCTGGAGGTGTGCTGATCCATCAGCAGGTTTTATTCATGTATTCTGGACCTGTCCCCAAATAGAAATTTTTTGGAAAGAGGTCACTATGGTTATTTTCACTGTCACGACTATCCAGATCCCACGGATGGCGGAGGTGTGCCTGATGGGTCTTGTAGACTCTCTGGCTCATAGTCGAGCGGTCAGAACCCTCCTGGGATTATTAGTCTATTATGCACGCAAGGCCATTGTACAATGGAAATCCTCTGCATGCACCATCCATCAATCTTTGGAAACGGTTAATTAACTCCGCCCTCCCACTTTATAAGGCCACTTTCTTGTCTAGAGGTTTTGCTCAGAAATTCCACAAAATGTGGGACATATGGGTGGAATCTCCGTCTACAAATGTAGACCCTCTAGAATGATTAGCTTATATCCTGCATGGTGATTCACGAATTCTTAGTTACCAGGTTTTTGAACTCGTGTTATACCGGACAGTTAATTTTCTGGGTATCCATGTTCTAAGGGAGTATTTATCTTCATAGTAAGCTAGGCTCTGGAGATTAATTGGCAAAAACATGTATGTTTCAACCTGCATAGTTGGTTCGAGCGTACCATTTTTTTTCCTATTTTTCTTGGGGTGGTTTTTAGTTGTTTTTGTTTCAGTTATGTTCGTTGTTAGTAGATTCGAGCCTGGGTATGCCCAGTAGGCTCTATTATGTACCTCATACTTGAAATACTGCAATAAAAATAATTACAAAACTAAATAAAATAACTGTCTGGTCCCGGGAAAGATCCCCCCTTAGAGATAGCTAAAAAGATCATTGGTGTCCTTGGTTACTTATCTGAGGAACAGAAGTCGCCAAATGCTCAAGGAGCCCCAAGCAACCACTTGAGAAACCTTGGTTGAAAACATCTGGGATAGAAGGTGGCCACGAACCAGTTATGATGGGACCCCAGAGAACTTGTTTCTATAGCAAAAGTTGTATATACCAAGATGTTAGCTTTTGTGATTCTTGTGGATCAGATGGGCAGGATTAGGGGGGTTGTGAAGAGAAGTGATAATAGGTCCACTTTAAAGGGTCAAATCTCATTGCCAGTTAAATGCCCCGTACACACGGTCTGTTGGGAATTCCGACAGAAATAGATTGAGAGCAGGTTCTCTATTTTCCCGTCGGAATTTCCGACTGACTTTTCCCGTTGGAAATCCCGACCGTGTGTACGGGGCAAAACAGTTGGCATGGACAAGAATGGCATATAACAGAACATCATCCAATCTCTTCTACCAGATTCTGGTGTGGCTTGTCGACTCCTGGCGGGATCCACCACAGGCGCACTGGCGGTCACCTTCGCTCAGCCGACAGATGTGGTTAAAGTGAGGTTCCAGGCGCACATCAAAGTCATAGATGGTAGCAAGCGCTATAACGGGACGATGGACGCCTACAAGACCATCGCTAAGGAGGAGGGGATGCGAGGACTCTGGAAAGGTAGCAGTACACACCGTCCAACAGACAAGAACATCTGAGCTATAGTAAAATGAGATATAAAGTAAAAGTTAGAATAAGAAAAGAACTGGCCAGATTCAATTATTAGTGTACTAATAACTTACTTGTTAATACAAATTATGACTTATATCTTTTAACCACCTCACTCTCACTTTTATGCAAAATTAAACAAATTAACAAACAAATCAAATAAAAGTTTAAATACCGATAGGTAGAGAAATAGAAAAAAAAATCAACAGGAAAATAATAGTTATAGGGTAAAAGGGGAATAAGGGACTGAATAAGCTAAATAAAGGGTTGATAAGGGGGTTAAATGGGAACACATTGTATTTAAAAAAAAATATATTTTCTTTACTTGTCAGGTTCAACTAACACCCTAGAACAGGGGTGTCAAACTCAAATTCATTGCGGGCCACATCAGCAGTATGATTGCCCTCAAAAGGGCCATTTGTTGTTGGGGTGCACTATGTACAGAGTGCAGGGTTCAGGGGTGCACTATGTACAGAGTGCAGGGTTCAGGGGTGCACTATGTACAGAGTGCAGGGTACAGGGGTGCACTATGTACAGAGTGCAGGGTTCAGGGGTGCGCTATGTACAGAGTACAGGGTTCAGGGGTGTGCTATGTACAGAGTACAGGGTTCAGGGGTGCGCTATGTACAGAGTGCAAGGTACAGGGGTGGGTTATGTATGGAGTGCAGGGTACAGGGGTGCACTATGTACAGAGTACAGGGTTCAGGGGTGCGCTATGTACAGAGTGCAGGGTTCAGGGGTGCGCTATGTACAGAGTGCAATGTACAGGGCTGCGCTATGTACAGAGTTCAGGGTACAGGGGTGAACTATGTACAGAGTGCAGGGTACAGGGGTGCGCTATGTACAGAGTGCAGGGTTCAAGGGTGCGCTATGTACAGAGTGCAGGGTTCAGGGGTGCGCTATGTACAGAGTGCAATGTACAGGGCTGCGCTATGTACAGAGTTCAGGGTACAGGGGTGCGCTATATACAGAGTGCAGGGTTCAGGGGTGAGCTATGTACAGAGTGCAGGGTTCGAGGGGTGCGCTATATACAGAGTGCAGCGTACAGGGGTGCGCTATGTACAGAGTGCAGTTCCAGGGGTGCCCTAAGCACAGAGTGCAGCATTTAGGGTTGCGATACGTACAGAGTGCCGAGTTCAGGAGTACACTACGTACAGAATACAGAGTTTGAAGTGCACTATGTACAGAGTGCAGGGTTTAGGGGTGCGCCATGCACAGTGTGCAACCACAACTTCCCTGCTATGTTCTGGCTGCAAAACTGTGTGCAAGGGCCACATGTTTGACATTTGTGCCCTAGAAGTTAAAACAGCAGATTGAATCGCATCCCTTTTGATATGCAGATGAATGAAACAAAATAGATGTAAAAGTAATAATGTTACTTTGTATCTCTCTATTTCTCACCTGAACAATGTTTATAAACACTGTGTCAGATCAGATGTCCATTTTTTTTTTTCAGCAGCAGCTATTACCTTAGGTTCACCTTTATGCAGTTTCTCTGTGGCTGCATTTGCCTAGGCACATCAGCCCATTCATTTGAATAGGCTGCTGTACCTGTGGAAAATGCAGGGAAAAGGTCCCCGCTCCTTTTTCTGTAACTGTAGCCATACGGAAACCACATACTGCTAAGTGTTTCCATGCATGGGAAAATGTGCCACAGATTCCAATGTGCGTGATTCGCAACAGCAGCATGTTTTTTCTGTGGGTGCAAGAATGCGTGCAGTTTACACGCAGTCCCTCACCTGCATGGATGTGAACCTATCCTAAAAAGCTGCTGTATTTACACAGCAACTCCCGGCTGTCATTTTGACAGCTGGGAATTGCAGGCAAGGGTGAGAGCAGTAGGCAGGGCAGCAGCAGGGCAGAAGGACAGGAAGTACTACACATGCCCTGTGTACTTCGATAAAAAAAATGTTTTATTATAAAGTGCAGAATAGTGAGAACCCCTGTCACGTTTTTATTGCTATCCTGTGCTGATCCACATGTTCCTTCCTGTGTAGGGACCATGCCTAATATCACCCGGAACGCCATCGTAAACTGCGCAGAGCTGGTGA
This sequence comes from Rana muscosa, assembly GCA_029206835.1. Lineage (NCBI taxonomy): Eukaryota > Metazoa > Chordata > Amphibia > Anura > Ranidae > Rana > Rana muscosa. The sequence goes on along the minus strand of CM055117.1, from coordinate 1,083,991,325 downwards.
CCTACGACCTCATCAAGGAAGCCATTTTAAACAATCAACTAATGACAGGTAAGAAGGACTCCCATACCGGAAAAATATTGTTTTTTCTTTTTTTACAGGGTGTGCTTTGGGTGGTTTAGTCTTTTTTATTTTTAATCAATGTTCTTTTGATTTGTGTTTTTTTTTTCCCTTTTTTTTTTTTGTGTACTGTCACTTTATATTACATTTTTCATTTTTTATTTAATTACATACAGTACATAATTTTAATATGTACATTATATATATATATATATATACACACACACACACAGTATATACTGTACATCCAAATTAAATATTTTGACTATTTTTGACTATTTTTACAACCCTTATTATATGTTTTCTATTGCAGGCAAAAATATATAATTAAAAAAAGTCTAATTTTAAAAAATCCCAACATAATAAGACAGTCTGGAATGCCCAAATTTGAATGTTACTTGTTTATAAATCCCCTCCTTTATTCAGTTAAACTGGACTAGAATGTAATTGTGTATATAATTTACTGAGCAAACAAACTGAGCTAAAAATGCCGACACATTACAGGGTCTATCTATAAAACATTTGTTGGGACAAGCTGTAAGCATTCGTGCAAGCTTTACGAAATGTCACTGTATTTTTTCTATTAGTGCTTTTCTGCTAATCCAATAAACCTCATTTCACTACTGAAATATTACTGTGTCCTTCAGTTATTTGATAGATCAAAATGAAATTGCTGATCCAAGCACCCAAATATTTATAAATGACAATCTTGGAAATTGTCAGGGGTTCCTAAACTTTTGCATACAACTGTTTATGTACAGTATATATATATATATATACACACACATATATGCACACAATTATCTAGATTTTATAATAAAAAAAAATACTCACTGTCTACTTTTTTCCTTTAGTAAGAAAAAATGATAAAATAAGTTTAATAAGGGGATGGGTTTTGGCACAAAAATAGGTCCAGGATAGTTAAAAGGACCTTCCATAACACTTCCACGTGACTTTTAAGCCAAATCCCAGCGCGATTTCAACAGAAGTCAATGCAAGTCGTACTGAAGTCAGACCAAAAGTAGTGCAGAATCCTTTTTCTAAGTCAGAGCGACTCAATTCGCACCGATTAGAACTGTTCTATTGCACTGAATGGGGTGCGACTTCTGATGCGACACATGTGCTCCAAAGTCGGAGCGATCGTCGCATCAGTGTGAACCGGGCCTAATAAATGCTTAACCTAGTGTTAATATAACAGACATTGTACTAAACATTGTTGCAGATGCAGAACAACTGCTGAGATAAAAGGATAGACCACACTGAGGGTCTATTCTTCATAATCAGCCTGAGCAGACAGCATTATAAAAACAAACGCCTGTAGTAAGGAGACTGCCTAAAGACTGCCATTGTCATAACAAACCTTAGTTTTTGGGTTTGAATATGCTTTTAAAAATTACGTTTGCTTCCCCCATTGACTTCAACTATTTCACCAAAATAGCAAAGTTTTGCCCGAAATCACACAAAGTTTACCAGAATTTCTGAGAAATATAAGTTTGAATTTTTGCTTATCCCTGGTGCTTTCCATGGCACCACCAAGCAATAGTTTGTATTGTGCTAATGAATGGTCTCTTCAGTCACAGAGAAAACATGGCTTATGTAGATTGTGCAAAGTTCTGTTTTTTGAGGGTCAGAACATGTTCTTCTAGCAGATAACAGCAGATTGCATGAACCGATCATTAAATGGTAATAAAAGATTTCTTGTCGGTATTACACCCATTATAATTGCCTGTCTGTGAACGGTCATATCAGTGCTCAGGTATTATAGCGGGACAAGGTGTAGTGTATCATTAACTCCATGCTACTTGGCTTGGGTGATCCCTGTGGAACACTGTAGTTCCTTTTCTTGGGCAGCCCAAGGTTCCCTATGGGGACATTGTCCCTATTGGACACCCTGGACCAGGCCCAGCCTGGAATAACTGGAACCCAGGCACTCCATCCAGCCCACACTATCTGCCTACTACAGTCCAAACTAATCCCTGAGCACAAGCCCGTGCCTAAGAGTAGTCCACCATTGGTACAGAATGGTACCAGGCTCCTTTTGAAAGGATAACAACTTTACTGAAGGAACATTTAGTCATACAGGGTGATATGCCTAAACAGGTTATGGAAGTATTTTTTAAAAAGGGGAGAGAGAGAGAGAGAGAACTATGCCCAAGCAAAAGGTAGAGCGGTGTTCTGGCATTCCTCTAGATTAGGGGTGCTACAAGTATATAAGTCCCCAGTTTGGGAGTAATCCTATTTCTCCCCCCAAAGGGGAGAGAACTAGCTTGCAACCAATATATAAAAACGAACAGGGCGTTTAAGGATGACACAACAGTATTATACTAGAGACCATAATGAATACTTTAAATAAACAAAGACAACAATTAAAAACATTACATATCAATATAAAAATCAGATGATATAATGACAAGCATCCACTAGAAAATGTCAACACGTTTCACAGTTTAATGCCGTATTTATTCTACGAAGAAACGTGTTGACATTTTCTAGTGGTTTCTTACTATAAGGCCCCTTTCACACGGACGGATAGAATGGTGCTTTTAGCTGCGGATTTTCTAGTTTTCTACCGCAGCTAAAAGCACACAATGCTTTCCTATGGCCCCATTCACACACAGCGTTTAGCTGCGATTTCGTTACATGCGGTTCGGTGCGAATAGAAAAAATAGAATTGAATGCGTCCAGGTGCGATGTAGCGCAGCTATCTGCACATAACTGCAGGTAATCGCAGTGCACTGTGTCAGCTGCGGATAGCAGCGTGAACAAAAGAAAAAAACAACAGGAAGCACATCAAAATAAAAATGGTTGCTATGGGGATGACAATAATGGCCAACCGCAGCTAAACGCAGCCGCATGTAAACGCACGTAAACGCAGCTAAAAGCAGTGTACAAATGCAGCTGATCGCTGTGCCTGGGGTCTTGAATTTCAAAAGAAAGAAACATGCTTTTAACTGCGGCAGAACAGCCGCCCGTGTGAAAGGGGCCTTATAAAGTATTTAGCATGGTCTATAGTATATTATTGTTAGGTAATCCTTAAACACCCTGTTTATTTTTACATGTTGGTTCTATTTTCTTCTTGTGGACGGGTAACCTTCTAGTATTTAGGCTGATATAGCATTAAAGGGTTGTTACCCCTTCTCCTACACAAACACACACATATATAATATGTAGCAACCGCCGCCCTCCTTCTCCACTCTTTGGCTCGCTCACAGGAGAAGAAGACGCACAGTCCCCCCCCCATGCCCGTACCCCCTGGGTTGCAGAGGTTAAGCACACTTGTTTTCACTTACGGGTCTTTGCAGCGGGACTCCCCTCAGTGTTGGTTTCTGTCCCTATAATGTAAGGACAAAAGTCTCTATGCCCCAAGTAACTCCAAGGTCCACACCAGCGTCAACTCCAACATAGAGTTTATTTCTTTATGCATGAACATCCACAAATGAGGAGAAGAGAAATGTGTTCAGGCACTCTTGTTTCTTCGCCACTCGATCCCGAGTGGGTATAGCTCACCCGGATAGTCACCCGAAGGCACTAGCAGCCGGCGTGTAACTCGAACAGTCTATTAGATTCCCTAATGGATGCGTTCAGGAGATCCTCTGCCACAGAATCTATAGTGTCCCAAACATCCTACCGGTCCTGTTGTTTTGATCCCTGTTTTCGGATGGATGACATCCCTCCAGAGAGTTACTGGGCCCCTTCCTTCACTGTGATCTCTCACCAGTCCTTCGGAACGGTCCTCCCCCAGCCTTCTCTTCTAGAAACGGGTCCCCTCGCAAGGCGACACCCTGGAATTCCTCCTCCCGAAGTGGGCTCCAGCTAAAGGTGCTGGGCCCAGGGCTGAAGTTGCAGTCCCAGGACTAAAGGTGCCTGGGACTGAAGTGCACATGGCCTGGAGGGCCACGCGCCACGCACCAGGACTCCGACTCTGGAACCAAAAAGAACTGACCCCTCTCAGGCGGCGGCTGCCCCTTATGTATCCTCTCCCGGCATGCACAGCAGGCCAACCACACCCACTGCACGGCTGCCGAGAGAGGACACCAAATCGCTGCCCCATTACCTGTGGTTCAACCCTGAGTATAGGTGACAGTGCCACCCATACTTCTAAGGGGAACTGTACACCAGGCAAAACAACAGCAAGGCAGAGTCCAGCAAACTGAAAGATTCGAGCCAACTACCACTCAAATCACCCTTAAATTTAGTATAGCAATCCCTAAATTTGGGACCCACGCTACATATATATATATATATATATATATATATAGAGAGAGAGAGAGAGAACCTCGTCCCAGCTGGTGAAGTCCAGACAAAAAAAAGAACCAGTCCACTGTCTTCCATGCATTGGGGGGATCCTCATCCATTTTATATAACACATGATAGCAATGGGCTGGTGCCAGAATGCCCAGGTGGGAAGAATAATCTTAAAGGGGCTACACACAAACACATTTGTGTGCCGGATAAAAAATATGACATTTGGGGGATTAAATTAGAAGACCATCAAACTTTGTATAAAGCCTGAGAAAGGAACCCAATGGGTCATGAAAGCTTCCATGTTTAATCTCTTAAAATGCTTCATACTACATATTTGGTAGAGCGATGGAAGGTTAGAACCTCACAGGGATTTGAACTCTTTCTTACTAGAATACACCTTCACATCCTTCACCTATACACAGTTCCTATTCTGACTAGACCCACAATTGCATCATACGCCACTCCAGTGAATGATGTCCTATGAATCCTTTGGTACTAGGCTACAACCCAAACTAATGTCTTGTGAAAACTATCATATATCCTCATGGGACTCTGTAAAGGGAAAGAAAGTTTAATTGTCTCCATCGACAATAGGGAAAAAATATAACTGATACCAGAAAAGTTAAAATGAGATACTTTAAAATGTGGGGTTACATAATCCTACTTGACCCAAACCAAATGAATTTTTTAAGACAAGGCCAATTTTTTTATCTTCCAGATAACCTTCCGTGTCATTTTGTGGCTGCGTTTGGCGCTGGGTTCTGCACGACCGTGGTGGCGTCTCCTGTGGATGTAGTGAAAACACGCTACATGAACTCTACGGCCGGCCAATACAAGAATGCCATAAACTGCGCGTTCACCATGGTGGTGAGAGAAGGCAGTGCTGCATTTTACAAGGGGTAAGTCTAACATCAGCAAAATAATGGGACTTTCAAAGCACCCTGGGCTGTCTCAGATCTAAGGCTCTCAGTTATGCAAATAGCAAATTCAAGTCCAAAGTCAGAGAACTGACCTGCCTCCTCCTGCCTGCTGCACCTCACTATTGGTTAGTGGGGGTGTGCATCACACGGAGGGTCCATTAGAGAAGTGGGAGCAGAGTAACGAGGGATGCCAGAGTTTTGACTTCTAAACAAATGTTGGTGACAACATGTTGCTATTTGCATAACTGACATAGTCAGATTTTAAGTTTCTGAAATAGCTATTTAGGTCAGTCCCAAAGCTGTGGTCCATGAGCCTAATGCAGCCCTTTGCTTGACTTTAAAGGCCCTTGGAGCACTATTCCTTCTACTGATACCAATGATGGGGCACTATTCCTCCCATTGACACCAATAATAGGGCACTATTCCCCCCACTGACACAATGATAGGGCACTATTCCTTCCATTGACTCCAATAATAGGACATTATTCCCCCCACTGACAGCAATAATGGGGCACTATTCCTTCCATTGACTCCAATAATAGGGCACTATTCCTCCCACCAGTGAGGGGCACTGATTTTTCTCCCATCAACCACAGGCACTAGGCCAATTTTTACTTACACTGCTCACCGACCCTGGGGCATTTTTACTCCCAATGACTCCCAAGCCTAGGATATTGATTACTCCCACCGACAACTGATGCCAAGGCATTACCTACACCCACTGGCCACAGATAATTCCCTATAAGGTCTAAAGGACAGGAGGAGGGGTGCATCTCGTAATACCTTTCAAAAATACTGATAATGCCATATGGCCCTCTCTCTCTCTCTCTGTAGATTCATGCCAGCTTTCCTCAGACTCGGCTCCTGGAACATCGTCATGTTTGTCAGCTATGAACAGCTGAAAAGAGCCATGATGATGGCCCATGGCTCCTGAGAAGATCCTCATTAACATTAAGTCAAGGACTGAAGAGGTTTACCAAAAATCTGGGATCAGAAGGCCCATGGTCAATGGGTGACAATACTCCTGCAAAGGGAAGGCTCTCTTTGAAGGTTCTTCTAACGTGCTTGATCCACCAGGGTGTGGACAAGTCTTAATTCTCCTTCTCTGTTTACAATACAAGGAGAAGGAACTGTAGGTAGAAACATCTCAGGATGAATATGCAAGGGAAATTGTAGAAGATGTGACAATTAAGTGTCATAGCCAACTTTTGGTTGCAATGCCACGTTTGAAAACTTGAAGATAATGAGGATCCAGAGCTATAATGTAGGCTTTGGGTAGTACCAAGACATAAGCTGGCATGGAGTCTTCAGCACTCTGGATACTCCATATGTCAGAGGCAGGGCCCTATAATGAGCAAACGTTTACACTTTCTGGTAAGTGTCAGTTGCTGGTCCATTCTCTTCTAACTTCTTGAAAGTTCTTATGGAGCAGTAAGGCCCATCCATCATAGTGATTGACCAATAGGGACACACAGGAGGCAGAAGGGGTGGCATTTAAGAAAATATCTAAGCTTGCTGATTACAACACCCCAGGATTTGGGGTACCCAGAGCACTGAAGATTGCATGTAAAGGTATATCCAAGCAAGATTTGCTCCTGCATTGTACTTCTGGAGCCTACTCAGGTACCAACAGGTTTACCATAAACAATCTTTGTTGAAGAAAAATCACCCTATAAGGGCATATGCAGAAAACGGTGAATCTGTTTTCTGAATCTGAAAACCTTATTGAAGGTGCATCTTCCTGGTACACGTGTTTTACTTTCAATCATTTTTTTAATTGATTTTGTAAACAATAAAGATTAGAATATCAAGTACAAAATAGAAAACCAATTACAATGTCCTTGTACATTTCCAACACATTCTGGGATATTGGTAACACAATTAGAGCTTACGAACAATCTATGAGGATATTTATCCCTTTTACTTTAATGCCGCGTACACACGACCGTTTTTAATGTCATTGAAAAAAACAAAGTTTTTCTCGACGTGATTCTTCTCAAGCCTGCCTTGCCTACACACTATCATGAAAAAAAAATGCTCAAGCAAAGCGCAGTGACGTACGAAACGTACGACGGCACTATAAAGGGGAAGTTCCATTCGGATGGCGCCACTCTTTAGGTTGCTTTTGCTGATCCTCGTGTTAGTAAAGTTTGGTGAGAGACGATTTGCACTTTTCAGCCTCGTGCTCTTCAGTCCGTTACAGCGTGACGAATGTGCTATCTCCATTACGAACGCTAGTTTTACCGGAACGAGCGCTCCCGTCTCATCACTTGCTTCTGAGCATGCGCGTTTTTTTCACGTCGTTAAAGAAAAACGATGTGAAAAACGACGAGAAAAATTTGAGCATGTTCCAAATTTTTAATGCCCATTTTTCACGTTGTGAAAAATGCTCTGAAGCCCACACACACAATCGTTTTTAATGAATAAAATAAAAAATTGAATTTTTCTCGTCATAAAAAACGGTCGTGTGTACGCGGCATTACTTTAATTTCAATGTTTTCATTAGCGTTTTCCCATCAGAAATAACAAAAGCAAACCACGCAGACATTATAGAAGTTGCAGAGTACCTGATGTTTGTTTATACAAGTGAGAACACTGGGTACCTCTGTCTTGGCACTCAGATAGTACTTGTCAAACTTCTTATGAAACCAAAAGGATATAAAGTAGAGAGGAAAAAAGAGAGAAAAGAAAAGAGGGGGAGGGGCGGGGAGGGGAAGACTCCGAGCTCCGATCCCTGCCACTCAAAAGCCCCTCAACTCAGAGCCGTACGGGGATCTCCGGTCAAGTATCTGATCCACGGGTTTCCAGACTTTTTCGAAGACCAATAGTTTGTCATTCAAGACTGCCGAGAGCCTTTCATTTATCAGGTACAGGTATTTTAAATGGTTGATTCACCACTAGTGAATGTTTGGCGATTCACTACTTTATAAGTTTGCCCCTAACTATTTATTGTATGTAATTGGCCCAGAAAAGCAAAATTGTAATTTAAATCTTAGAAAAAAGCTACAGTGGTGCACACACATTGAGTGGAATTTTACACTGTCCCTTGTCTTGAAGTGTCAGATATGTATGCAAAGTTCTTGTTCCTATGTATGGCCTCCCATCCTCCCTACCATGTAGTAGCTGAAGGAGACTGAACCCGGAGAAGAAACATTGCACCTAGGGACATCTCTTTAAAATAAGGGAAATCTGACCAGGTGTCCTTATTGGGAGATTCCTCCTCCATTTCAGTTTGGTGAAAACTGAAAATTTTGGATTTTCCCTCACTTTGTGCCCCAGTGGGAATTGTTTTCAGGGTAAATAGAGAAGGTGAAACCTTCCCAGCGGGGACACAAGGGGAGGGCTCATGGTGCTGGGTTCCAAAAAAAAAAAAAGTCCTCCCACACAGGATGGCATAGGGCAGTGATGGCCAACCTTGGCACCCCAGATGTTTTGGAACTACATTTCCCATGATGCTCAACTACACTGCAGAGTGCATGAGCATCATGGGAAATGTAGTTCCAAAACATCTGGGGTGCCAAGGTTCGCCATCACTGGCATAGGGTCTAAAGCAGGGTTAGGGAACCTTGGCTCTCCAGCTGTTTCGAAACTACAAGTCCCATGAGACATTGCAAGACCCTGACAATCACAGGCATGACTCTTATGCCGCGTACACACGATCATTATTCACGGTGGTTAAAAAACCGCTGTGAATAATGTCATTAAAAACGAGGGAACGGCTTGTTCCCCACACATGTTCTAATTTTTCTCGTCGTTTTTAATGCCGTTTTTCTCGTCGAAAAAAACGACAGAAAGCCCACAGACTATCGTTTTTCTCGTCGAATGGGAAAAATGTAGTTTTTCTCGACGAGAAAAACAGCCGTGTGTACGCGGCATTAGAGGCAGAGGCATGATGGAATTTGTAGTTTCAAAACAGCTGGAGAGCCGAGGTTCCCTACCCCTGGTCTAAAGCCTCGTACACACAGTCGGACTTCAAACAAACGTTTCCGTGGATTTTTGTCCAAAGGGAGTTGGCGGGAACACCCATAGCATACACACAGCAGGACTTTTCTGCAAACTTTCCCAAAACTTACTTTCCCAACATCACGTGTTTTTTCTGCTTTTTTCTGCTCTTTACTGCCACCCTTTGGTCAACTTCTGCTATTGTTGGTTGATTTTAACATTGGTTCTGGGCATGCATATTTGTACTTCGGACAAAAGTCCGATGGATTTCTGTACACACGATAGGACTTTGCACCGTAGGACTTTTGTTGCCGAAAAGTTTGTCCGTTTGCAGAGCGAACTTTTGTCCGATGAAAACCGAAAAAGTTTGTCCGATGGAGCGTACACGCGGTAGGATTTTTTTGAAAACTTGCTCATTTTGAAGTTTTTGGTCAAAAAACTCCTACCGTGTGTACGGGGCTTTACAATGTGTTGAGCAATAGACAGGCAGTTCACATAGAGTATACTGAAGGTCCTGCAGGAACATTTCTGATAGGAACCCGAAGAAACCAGGATGGAACACCATACCTAAAGTTGGAAACCAAATCTAAAGCCCTGTACACACGGTCGGACTTCCATCGGACTTTTCCGTGGTTTTTTGTCCGAACGGAGTTGGTTGGGAACACCCATAGCATACACACCACAGGACTTTTCTGAAAACTTTCTTAAAACTTCTTACAACATCACTTGTTTTTTCTGCTCTTTTCTGATTTTTACTGCCACCCTTTGGTCAACTTCTGCTATTGTTGGTTGATTTTAACATTAGTTGTTTTGTCCATCGGACAAAAGTCCTATGGTTTTCTGTACACACGGCAGGACTTTGCTCCATAGGACTTTTGTTGGGCAAAAGTTTGTCCGTTCGCAGACCCAACTTTTGTCCAATGAAAACAAAACCAAACTCAAAAAAGTTTGTCCGATGGAGCGCACACACGGTCGGATTGTTGGTCCAACTTGCTTAAAACTAAGTTTGTTGGGCAAAAGTCCGACCGTGTGTACGGGGCTTAAGACACGAGTATAATGTGCACAGGCTAGCTCCACAGCTGGTTGCGGCAGTCATATAAACCCGACAGGGGTTCCAACTCTTCCACATGCTATCCAAAATGATTGGCTTTAGGTACAATTTGAAGGTGGCTGTCACTGCCTACGAATACTATGTTCTATAACATTTCCTGGTGTTCCCTTAAATACCATGATGCATGCCTGTGTTGTGAACAACCTTTTGCTGCCAAAGTAACTGATTTCCCTATAAGCATTTTAAGTATTAAAAATGTACCTTTCAGGTGTTAAGTCATGTGCATCGGACTGGATAAGGGAAATAAGCTTACGGGCAAAGGGCTTATGGCAACCGTTCATCAGTTGTTAACCCCTGTACACACGGTCTGACTTTTTGCCAACAAACTTCAAAATGAGCAAGTTTGACCAAAAATCCGACCGTTTGTATGCTCCATCGGACAATTGTTGTCCATCGGACAACAAATGTGTGTTGTCGGATTATCCGATCGTGTCCGTCGAACAAAACTATAATGTACAAACACGCATGCTCAGAAGAAATGCTCACCATAACACAACATTAGCAGAAGTTGCCCAAAGGGTGGTGCTAAAGAGCTGAAAAACCACGTCGTTTCGTGTTTGTTGGCCGACAATTCTTTGCCGTTTGTATGCAAGACAAGTTCCTGGCCAACGCCCTTTGAACAAAAGTCCTACGCTTTGTCCGCAGAAAATCCGATCGTGTGTACGAGGCTATATAGTGACAGGCCTGCAGGGGATTCAGTTCTAATATACATACTATAAAACATAGGTAAGTGTGGCAGCAATTGTGACAGAAGGTGGTCATCACATGGGCAACCATGATAATACATGGACAACAAACGTACAAGGGCAACAGTACATAATGACACAAGTCCCGTCTTCTTATGATGGAAGGGAAAAAGCACATTGAAACCAGAAACAAGCTACATAAAGACCAAATACTGATGCAATGGGGTTGAATTACTAAAGGTGAATAGACATTGCACTTTGAAGTGCAGTTGCTCCAGAGCTTAGTAAATGAGCTGAAGCTTCACTGTGCAAATTATACCCAATCACATGCAGGGAAAATACAAAAAAAAACAGCATTCTTGCTGACACATGATTGGATGATGGAAGTCAGCAGAGCTTCCCCTCATTTACTAAGCTCTGGTGCAACTGTACTTGCAACATGCACAGTCTTTTAGCCTTTAGTAAATCAACCCAAATGTTTTCATGAGATGTCTTCAGCCGACAGCCATGCTTTAATGTACTTCATGTCTGATTCTTAATCATTCCACAACTCTTCTGTTTTTTTGTTTTTTTATCAAAACTTGAAATGGAATTTTGATGTTTGTGAAGAAATCAATAAAGAAATATTCAGCAACTTTTCCTCATTCTGTACTTTGGTGTCTACTAAGGCAATACAGGCGAAGAAATTGAAACTTACTGTAGCACACGCACTCTTTTTCTCCCGTCTTTGGCTCACTCACGGGAGGAAAAGGCGCCCGATGCCACCATGCCCGTACCCTCTGGTTTGCAGAGGTTAAAGTCGTTGTAAACCCCCTTTTGCAACTTGCACTTACAGGTAAGCCTAGATTAAGGCTGACCTGTAGGTGCATGAAATATCTCCTAAATCTACACGGTTAAGGAGATATTTGCTAAAAATGACATTGCTCCGTGTCTACGGCGCATTCATGGGGTTAATCCCATTCACAAATCCGGCTAAGTCCCATCATTCGACGACTTAGCTGGATTCGACGGCTCCTGCGCGCATGCGCGGAGTCACGTCTTCGCCGCTCCGGCCAATCACAGCGCCGGAGCGGCGCTGTGATTGGCTGGAGCGGTGATACCCGGAAGTAACCTTCCGGCTGTCGCCGCAGCGATGGCTGCAGCTGAAGAGGAAGACGAGGACGGCTTCGGGGGCCCCGATCTAAGGTAAGTGGTACATAATGAGCTAGTATGATAGTCATATTAGCTCATTATGCCTTTCTCTTACAGGTGGTTTAAAAAAAAAAAAAATTATAGGGGTTTACAACCACTTTAAGCACACTTGTAACTTACAGGTCTTGCAGCAAGGTTCTCCTGAAAGTTGGTTCTCGTCCCATAAAGCCTCGTACACACGGTCGGACTTTCATCGGACTTTTCCCTGGATTTTTGTCCGAATGGAGTTGGCCGGGAACACCCATAGCATACACACCACAGGACTTTTCTGCAAACTTTCCCAAAACTTTTTGCAACATCACGTGGTTTTTCTGCTATTTTCTGCTCTTTACCGCCACCCTTTGGTCAACTTCTGCTATTGTTGGTTGATTTTAAACATTAGTTGTTTTGTCCATCGGACTAAAGTCCGATGGTTTTCTGTACACACGGCAGGACTTTGCTCCATCGGACTTTTGTTGGGCAAAACTTTGTCCGTTTGCAGACCCAACTTTTGTCCGATGAAAACAAAACCAAACGAAAAAAAGTTTGTCCGATGGAGCGCACACACGGTCGGATTGTTGGTCCAACTTGCTTAAAACGAAGTTTGTTGGCCAAAAGTCAGACCGTGTGTACGCTCCATCACACAAACTTTTTTGTTTTTTTTTGTGTTTTCATCGGACAAAAGTTGGGTCTGCAAACGGACAAACTTTTGCCCAACAAAAGTCAGATGGAGCAAAGTCCGACCGTGTGTACAGAAAACCATCGGACTTTTGTCTAATGTTAAAATCAACCAACAAATAGCAGAAGTTGACCAAAGGGTGGCGGTAAAGAGCAGAAAAACCATGTGATGTTGGAAAAAGTTTTGGGAAAGTTTGCAGAAAAGTCCTGTGGTGTGTATGCTATGGGTGTGCCCGGCCAACTCCGTTCGGACAAAAATCCAGGGAAAAGTCCAATGGAAGTCCGACCGTGTGTATGGGGCTTTTTATTATGTAAAGGACAAGTCTCTATGCCCCAAGTAACTCCAAGGTCCACACCAGTAGCAACTCCAACGTAGAGTTTATTTTTCTTATGCATGAATAACCACAAAGTTGAGAAGAGAGAAAGGTGTTAGGAAGACAGGTGGAATTCAGGCACTCCTGGCTTCTTCGCCACTCGATCCCGAGTGGGCATAGCTCACCCGGATAGTCACCCAAGGGCACTAGCAGCCGGCATGTAGCTCAAACAGTCAATCAGATTCCCTTAATAGATACGATCGGGAGATCCTCTGCCACAGAATCTATAGTGTCCCGAACCTCCTAATGGTTTTGTTGTTAGATCCCTGTTTTCGGATGGATGACATCCCTCCAGAGAGTTACCGGGCCCCTTCCTTCACTGTGATCTCTCACCAGTCCTTTGGAACGGTCCTCTCCCAGCCTCCTCTTCTAGATGCGGGTCCCCTCGCAAGGCGGCACCTTGGGATTCTTCCTCCCCGAAGTGGGCTCCAGCTAAAGGTGCTGGGCCCAGGGCTGAAGTTGCAGTCCCAGGACTAAAGGTGCCTGGGACTGAGGCGCACGTGGCCCCATAGCCTGGAGGGCCATGCACTTGAACTCCAGAACCGTAGGTTCCCCCGGGTACAGGTCCCCGGGGTAGTAAGTCCACCCTGACCAATGGCGTCTGCCCCTTTTGTACCCTCTCCCAGCATGCACAGCGGGTAGACCACGCCCACTGCACGGCTGCCGAGAGAGGACACCCAATCGCCACTCCATCACCTGTGGTTCAACCCCGAGTACAAGTGACAGCGCCACCCATACTTCTAAGGGGAACTGCATGCCAGGTGAAAACAGCAGCAAGGCAGAGTCCAATAAGAATTGGAAGATCCGAGCCAACTACCACTTGAATCACCCCTAAATTTAATATAGCAGCCCCCCAAATTGGGACCCCCGCTACATTACAAACAACAAACAATTTCCCAGCACACTTACCAGCTAGCCTGCAAAAGAAATAAATTAGTCCTAACAGTTCATGTCAAAGACAGCTTTTAGTTGCCTACATTTACAATTATATGTGAAAGCCACAGTGCCACGCCAAGGCTCCTCTGTGTACTGCGGTCCTGACTCTCTAGTTTTAAAGTGGAGGTCCACCCTAAGGCCCCCCTAAGGCCCCGTTCACACCTATGCGAATTGGTTCCAATTCGCATAACATTATAAAATACATTGATTTTTAATGAGGCTGGTTCACATATGTGCGATGCATTCGCACTGCGCATTGCCCAAAAAACGTGTGCGTTTTCTAGGCATTGCGGTGCGGCTCAGGTGCGAATTCTGGCCCATTATCTTCTATGGGCATGCATCTGATTCGCAGATGTGTTCAGTTCTCATCAGGATTTCTCTCCTTCTCCTCACTGCACTTCCCCCCTCCCCCTCCTCTCTCCCAGGTCACCAAATTCGCCGCTGAAACGGAGATGATGATCTGCTGAACAGCTCTCTTATCTCTTTGCAGAGACTAGAGAGCTGGAATTCGCACCGCACAAGTGTGAACCCAGCCTGAAAAAAAAAAAAAATGACACTAAAATGCTACAAAAAAATAGACATTTTTTTTTTTTTTTTACTTACCAGGAATTGCGATTGCTATGCGTATCTTCCTAATTTGCCTCTTCCTATACCGCGGCTGGTCGTCATCCTCGCGTTGTCTTCTGGCGAATGGGGCGCGCTGCCTTCTGGGAACTTTGTGTATCCCAGAGAGCAGCCGCTGATTCCTACAGTGCCGCGGGACGCGCACATGCGCAGTAGGAAACAGGCAGTGGAGCCGCAAAGCTCCACTGCCTGTTTCCCTTAGTGAGAATGGCGGCGCCGGGACCTGGCACGATCGAGGGATCGCCCTCGTGGGGCTGACATCGCGGGTGAGTGGGACAGGTAAGTGTCCTTATTAAAAGTCAGCAGCTACAGTCATTGTAGCTGCTGACTTTAAAAAAAAATAAAAAATTGCAGGTGGAACCCCCCTTTAAGAGTCTCCAAGTTGGAGCATATATAGTATAGCAATGGATAAATTAAGGTCTGGTCTGCCTTGAGGGACACATTGAATGCCCAGCAAGAGCACAATGCCAGCTGAAAGCATCCCATGCGCCCCTACATACATTTCAGCCAACAAACTGTGCAGAGAAGTGGCAACCACCCCAATCTAAAGCTAACCTTTACAGTAAGGTGGAAGGGGCTGAGCACATTACAAACAACGAAAGAATTCACACTTACCAGCAAACCTGCAAAAAACCACAAAAAAACCAACAAATTAGCCTTAATAATTCACGTCAAAGACAGAGGGTGTAGTTGCACCCATTTGCAATACTGTATATGTATATATACAGTATCTCACAAAAGTCAGTACACCCCTCACATTTCTGTAAATATTTTCTTCTATCTTTTCATGTAACAACACTGAAGAAATGACACTTTGCTACAATGTAAAGTAGTGAGTGTACAGCTTGTATAACAGTGTAAATTTTCTGTCCCCTCAAAATAACTCAACACACAGCCATTAATGTCTAAACCGCTGGCAACAAAAGTGAGTACACCCCTAAGTGAAAATGTCCAGATTGGGCCCAATTAGCCATTTTCCCTCCCCAGTGTCATGTGACTCGTTAGTGTTACAAGGTCTCAGGTGTGAATGGGGAGCAGGTGTGGTAAATTTGGTGTTATCGCTCTCACTCTCTCATACTGGTCACTGGAAGTTCAACGTGGCACCTCATGGCAAAGAACTCTCTGAGGATCTGAAAAAAAGAATTGTTGCTCTACATAAAGATGGCCTAGGCCAGTGATGGCAAACTTTGGCACCCCAGATGTTTTGGAACTACATTTCCCATGATGCTCATGCACTCTGCTATGTAGCTGAGCATCATGGGAAATGTAGTTCTGGAACATCTGGGGTGCCAAGGTTCGCCATCACTGGCCTAGGCTATAAGAAGATTGCCAAGACCCTGAAACTGACCTGCAGCACGGTGGCCAAGACCATACAGCTGTTTAACAGGACAGGTTCCACTCAGAACAGGCCTTGCCATGGTCAACCAATGAAGTTGAGTGCACGTGCTCAGCGTCATATCCAGAGGTTTGGGAAATAGATGTATGAGTGCTGCCAGCATTGCTGCAGAGGTTGAAGGGGTGGGGGCTCAGCCTGTCAGTGCTCAGACCATACACTGCACACTGCAACAAATTGGTCTGCGTGGCTGTTGTCCCAGAAGGAAGCCTCTTCTAAAGATGATGCACAAGAAAGCCTGCAAATAGTTTGCTGAAGACAAGCAGACTAGGGACATGGATTACTGGAACCATGTCCTGTGGTCTGATGAGACCAAGATAAACTTATTTGGTTCAGACAAGGAAGTTTGTTGGAATGAGTGGCCTATGTATCTTATTACTAAAGTTATACCCAGCGACGATAACAAAGTCCGGAAGGTAGAAGTCAAGGTAACCAAGGGAGGATCGACACGAACCTTTAGTCGACCAATTACAGAGTTAGTACTCCTTTTGCCAGGTGAGTGACTTGTGCAAGGACTAGCCATGCTGTTGGCACGGCGGGGAGTACATTGCTGCCATCTACAGGTTCTACTCAGAACTTTGGAATTTTTGAAGACATCATACTGTGACTTTATGTTCTTCATCCTGTTGAACTTACGTTTATTATTTGCTTGTTGCATGTTTTTCATTACAGGTTCCAGGACATTCGTCAGTATTGGACTTTTTGAAAATATATATATTAGTTTAAGGTTATGAAATCTAAAGATTTCAGACGGGGAGTGTTGTGTTACACTATGTGATTATTCTTGCTCTGTGTCTTTAAGATCTGTCCCCTTCTTTCTAGCTGAACTCTCTCTCTCACCGTAGTTCTTTATATATCTCCTCCACTTCCTGATTCTGGTCATTACTCCTGTATATCTTCCATGCTAAACATCTTACATGTGGCTTACAACTGCAACGTTTTTCTACCTATGAATATCCATCATTAAACGGAACATTCGAAAGGATTCATCGTCTGTCGTCCTAACTGTGAGTTTATTCATTGAGTTAAACTGCCTGTATCGATGCAAGGGATGAATATCAAACCAGCTTGAGTAAGGCCTACTTAAACCTGGAGATGAACTTTATCGCTTTGTAGTTGAGACAGAACAATAATAATACATTTTGTGTTAGGGTTAGGGTGTTTAGTTATTTATTATTAGTTTATTTTTTAAGGGAAAAGGGTTAATTATTTATTTATTGTTACTTAGTATTCATTTATTGTTTTTTTATATTTATTTATGATTTTTATTTATTTGTGTATTTATTTTACATTTATTTATTCATTTATTATTATTCATATAATAATATATAAAATAAAATAAAAAAATATGTAAAATAATAATAAATAACCCTATCCCCAACTCCTAACCCTAACCTAAACTCGAACCCCTTACCCTAACGAAAAAACATTATAATAAATCAATTTTAATAAAAGAAGAAATAAAAGCTAATGGAAAAAAAAAAAGCTGAAATACTTAGCAACAAATGACACAACAGATAACAGTTTTCTCTATTGGCTAATAAAAAAACGCCAAAGCCCAAAAACGCTGCATACAAACGCTCCAAAATCGCGCATTAATGCAAATGAAAAAAAAAGGCAGGAAAAGCGCTCAAAGACGCTACGCTCAGGTGTGAATGCAGCCAAAATGAGCTGAGCTGTGAAGCAGGAAATGCCCCATCTAGTGATGCATCAGCTCTGCTCCTGCATGAGGAGTATGCCAAGTCGCCTATTCAGTTGGAATGGCACAGATTGGAAACCCTGAGAAGAGATAAATCTGTGCTCAGGTTAGGACAGTATCCTTCACCATCCACAGGACAGATGTCAGGAGTCATCGGAAGCAGAGAAGTGGCAGCGCGTCATCTGTGACATCTCTGAGGACCCGCCAGGCCATATAAATAGCTTCTTCTCTGAACTGGATTCCAAGAACTGTCTCTTCCGAACCAAATCCTTAGAAACATTACATCTGACCTCCGGCCTTCCCTTCAGTCTTGCACCTCGGCTCCTCTCCTGGACTGAAATGGCTTACTCTGATTTCACTGCACACTGTGAGCTTCCCACAATGTGCATTAGAATCTGCAGAAAGATAGATGGAGCCCCCCTCGTTTACTGGCTGGAGTACATCCAGCATCATCTAGCTTTTTCCTCCCCAGCCTAAATGTCCCTGCCCCCTAGAGAAGCACAGTGCAGTGGCGTCGATATGGGGGTGCGGACCACACCTGGGTGACACCTGGCAGAGGGGTGACTCCAGGGTTGCCAACCATCCATAAAGAATATGGTTGCGGGACGACTTTGGAACTGCAAATGCGCAGTTCGAAAGCCATGTAGGCTCGGACATGCTTGGCTATTTTCAGCCGGTAGGCACGTGTGCAGAGTGTCAGTGACGTCATGGCGCTGCCTGGTGCCATGTTTGAATGAATGGTAGCATGACAGTGGGCACACCTCCTGAGTCCCGACCCAGGGACCGGATCTCGACCCGCCATCTCACCCCCATACCACTGTGAGCAGCACTGACATGGAGTCCTGGAGACTAGACCCCTGCCCTGCACCATTCATCCATGGCTGCTGGGGACTCCCACCACACCACTGTGAGCATGGCCACATGGAGACCCAGAGACCGGACCCCCACACCTTCCATCCATGGCTGCTGGGGACTCCCACCACACCACTGTGAGCATGGCATCACAGAAACTCAAAGGCCGGACCCCCACACCTTCCATCCATGGCTGCTGGGGACTCCCACCACACCACTGTGAGCACGGACACCCAGAGACCCAGAGGCCGGACCCCCAAACCTTCCATCCATGGCTGTTAGAAACTCCCACCACACCACTGTGAGCATGGCCCCACAAAGACCCAGAGACCAGACCCCCACACCTTCCATCCATGGCTGCTGGAGACTCCCACCACACCACTGTGAGCACGGCCACGCAGAGACCCAGAGATCGGACCCCCACACCTTCCATCCATGGCTGCTGGAGACTCCCACCACACCACTGTGAGCACAGCCACCCAGAGACCGGCCCCCCACACCTTCCATCCATGGCTGCTGGGGACTCCCACCACACCAGTGTGAGCATGGCCACACAGAGACCCAGAGGCCGGACCCCCACACATTCTATCCATGACTGCTAGAGACTCCCACCACACCACTGTGAGCATGGCCACACAAAGACCCAGAGACCGGACCCCCACACCTTCCATCCATGGCTGCTAGAGACTCCCACCACACCACTGTGAGCATGGCCATACAAAGACCCAGAGACCGGACCCCCACACCTTCCATAAATGGCTGCTAGAGACTCCCACCACACCACTGTGAGCATGGCCACACAAAGACCCAGAGACCGGACCCCCACACCTTTCATCCATGGCTGCTGGAGACTCCCACTACACCACTGTGAGCATGACCATACGGAGACCCAGGGACCGGACCTCCACACCTTCCATCTTTGGCTCCTAGAGACTCCCACCACACCACTGTGAGCATGGCCACACAGAGACCCAGAGACCGGACCCCCACACCTTCCATCCATGGCTGCTGGAGACTCCCACCACACCACTGTGAGCACGGACACCCAGAGACCGGACCCCACACCTTCCATCCATGGCTGCTGGAGACTCCCACCACACCACTGTGAGCATGGCCACACGGAGACCCAGAGACCGGACCCCCACACCTTCCATCTTTGGCTGCTAGAGACTCCCACCCCACCACTGTGAGCATGGCCACACAGAGACCCAGAGACCGGACCCCCACACCTTCCTTCCATGGCTTGGTGAGACTCCCACCACACCACTGTGAGCATGACCATAGAGAGACCCAGAGACCGGACCCCCACACCTTCCATCCATGGCTGCTGGAGACTCCCACCACACCACTGTGAGCATGGCCACACGGAGACCCAGAGACCGGACCCCCACACCTTCCATCTTTGGCTGCTAGAGACTCCCACCACACCACTGTGAGCATGGCCACACTGAGACCCAGAGGCTGGACCCCCGCACCTTCCATCCATGGCTGCGCCTGCGGGAGACTCCCACCACACCACTGTGAGCATGGCCACACAGAGACCCAGAGGCCGGACCCCCACACCTTTCATCCATGGCTGCTGGAGACTCCCACCACACCACTGTGAGCATGGCCACACAGAGACCCAGAGACCCGACCCCCGCACCTTCCATCTTTGGCTGCTGGAGACTCCCACCACACCACTGTGAGCATGGCCACACGGAGACCCAGAGACTGGACCCCCACACCTTTCATCATGGCTGCTGGAGACTCCCACCACACCACTGTGAGCATGGCCACACAGAGACCCAGAGGCCGGACCCCCACACCTTCCATCCATGGCTGCTGGAGACTCCCACCACACCACTGTGAGCATAGCGTCACAGAGACCCAGAGACCAGACCCCCGCACCTTCCATCTTTGGCTGCTGGGGACTCCCACCACACCACTGTGAGCATGGCCACACAGAGACCCAGAGGCTGGACTCCCGCACCTTCCATCTTTGGCTGCTGGAGACTTCCACCACACCACTGTGAGCATGGCCACACAGAGACCCAGGGACCAGATCCCCGCACCTTCCATCCATGGCTGCTGGAGACTCCCCCCTCACCACTGTGAGCATGGCCACACAGAGACCCAGAGACCGGACCCCCACACCTTCCATCAATGGCTGCGGGAGACTCCCACCACACCACTGTGAGCATGGCCACACAGAGACCCAGAGACCGGACCCCCGCACCTTCCATCTTTGGCTGCTGGAGACTTCCACCACACCACTGTGAGCATGGCCACACGGAGACCCAGAGGCCGGACCCCACACCTTTCATCCATGGCTGCTGGAGACTCCCACCACACCACTGTGAGCATGGCCCCATAGAGACCCAGAGACCAGACCCCCACACCTTCCATCCATGGCTGCTGGAGACTCCCATCACACCACTGTGAGCATGGCCCCACAGAGACCCAGAGACCAGGCCCCCACACCTTCCATCCATGGCTGCTGGGGACTCTCACCACACCACTGTGAGCATGGCCACACAGAGACCCAGAGACCGGACCCCCACACCTTCCATCCATGGCTGCGGGAGACTCCCACCACACCACTGTGAGCATGGCCACACGGAGACCCAGAGACCGGACCCCCACACCTTACATCTTTGGCTGCTAGAGACTCCCACCACACCACTGTGAGCATGGCCACACGGAGACCCAGAGACCGGACCCCCACACCTTCCATCTTTGTTTGCTGGAGACTCCCACCACACCACTGTGAGCATGGCCACACAGAGACCCAGAGACCGGACCCCCACACCTTCCATCTTTGGCTGCTAGAGACTCCCACCACACCACTGTGAGCATGGCCACACAGAGACCCAGAGACCGGACCCCCGCACCTTCCATCTTTGGTTGCTGGAGACTCCCACCACACCACTGTGAGCATGGCCACACAGAGACCCAGAGACCGGACCCCCGCACCTTCCATCTTTGGTTGCTGGAGACTCCCACCACACCACTGTGAGCATGGCCACACAGAGACCCAGAGACCGGACCCCCACACCTTCCATCTTTGGCTGCTAGAGACTCCCACCACACCACTGTGAGCATGGCCACACGGAGACCCAGAGACCGGACCCCCACACCTTCCATCCATGGCTGCTGGAGACTCCCACCACACCACTGTGAGCATGGCCACCCAGAGACCGGACCCCCGCACCTTCCATCTTTGGCTGCTGGAGACTCCCACCACACCTCTGTGAGTACAGCTATAGCAACAATCTCTGACCATCTCTTGTATCCTCTCTGCAGTCTCTGACCATCTTTTGCATCATGTCTGCAGCAGGGGTGACACCATGTTTTACAACACCGGGTGACACCAATCCTAGTGACGCCACTGGTACAGAGACAGTGATGACATTACTGGGAATAATATAACTTACACTATATTGGCAAAAGTATTGGGCCACCCCTCCAAATCATTTGGTGGAGGGGGGATAATGGTTTGGAGTTGTTTTTTCAGGGGCTGGGCTTGGCCCCTTAGTTCCAGTGAAGGAAACTCTTAGGGCATCAGCATACCAAGACATTTTGGATAATGTTTCCAACCAGTGGCAGCTGGTGCTCCATTCTTTGGGGGGGATCAGCAAACAAACCACCCCCCCCCTTTATTCGGTCGGTCAGTGTTCAGTCAAACCCCCCTCCCCGTCGCTCGCTCGTCAGCCCACTAGCCCCGCACTTACCCCATCTAGGTCGTGGATAGCGATTCCTCCTCTGCGGCTTCACCCTGGGTCTCCTCCTCCTCGGCGGCCAACACGATCGCCTATCCTGTCGTCTAATCGGGTCTTAAGACTCGCTTCCTGGTTGTCCGAGAGGAGAATCAGGAAGAAAATAGCGCTATTGTAACACAACAGTCTGTGCCCCGAGCCTACCCTTTTTTGAAACCAATTAGAGCCTCAAGCTTTAATCATGTGCTAAAAAAAAACAAAAAAAAAACAAACCCATTGAAATCCATGCATCCAGTACCCTGCATTTCGATTAGGAGCCGGGCACATGGATTAGAGGGGTCACCCCTGCGCCCCTTATGGACGGGCCGCCACTGCTTCCAACTTTGTGAGAACTTTTTGGGGATGGTCCCTTCCTGTTCCAACAAAACTGCTCACCAGTGCACAAAGCAAGGTCCATAAAGACACGGATAAGCGAGTTTGCGGTGGAGGAACTTGACTGGCCTCAACCAGATAGAACACCTGAGGGATGAATTAGAGCGGAGACTGCGAGCCAGGCCTTCTCATCCAACATCAGTGCCTGAACTAACAAATGTGCTTCTGGAAGAATGGTCAAACCTTCCCATAGACACTCCTAAACCTTGTGGACGGCCTTCCCAGAAGAGGTGAAGCTGTTATAGCTGCAAAGGGTGGGCCAACTCAATACTGAACCCTACGGACTAAGACTGGGATGCCATTAAAGTTCATGTGCGTGTAAAAGCAGGTGTCCCAATACTTTTGACAATATAGTGTATAGCTGTATGTAATGAAAAAGGAAAGGTGTTGATGAGGTGGGTAGTGGGAGGAAAAAGCTAAATTGTTGGTGTGGTGGGGGGAGGAAGCGGCAAGAAAGGCAAAATCTAAGCAGATTAAATTTCAGCTTTAACTTCAGTGGCGGTGCGCCCATAAAGGGCGCAGGAGCGTCACCCCCCTCCCCCCCTCTCCTGGCACCACTCTATTATCATAGATAGATTCATGTATTGCATGAATCTATCTATGGTCGCTGCTGACACCCCCTATTTAGGTGCCCGGCCCATTTTCGGGCGCAGGGCACCTGAATTACAGTGGCAGGGGTGTTTTTTGGAAGAGCCATAGGCTCTAATAGGCACCCAAAACAGTGATCAGCGGGCGCCATGCTGGGCGTTCACTGATCACTCAGCTGTGTGTTAGCAAAGCGAAGGAATTCGCTGTGCTAACACTGAACCGCCTCTCACCCAATCAGGTTGCCGGGTCTGTTACCGGTCACCTGATTGTCTGAAACGTCAGGCGCTGTGATTGGACGCCTGAGAGAGGACGGAAGAAGACATGGAGGACGTGCAGGAGACTGCTGCTGACCAGCTCCGAGACAGGTAAGTGCCGGGCAGCATCTGATGGGGAACAGTAGCGACAATTGTTGGGCACACTGGCAGCATCTGATGGGGCATAGTATCAGCAATTGATAGGCACACTGGCAGCATCTGATGGGGCACAGTAGCGGCAATTGATGGGCACACTGGCAGCATCTGATGGGGAACAGTAGCGACAATTGATGGGCACACTGGCAGCATCTGATGGGGCACAGTATCAGCAATTGATGGGCACACTGGCAGCATCTGATGGGGCACAGTAGCGGCAATTGATGGGCACACTGGCAGCATCTGATGGGGCACAGTAGCAGCAATAGATCGGCACACTGGCAGCATCTGATGGGGCACAGTGGCGTCAATTGATGGGCACACTGGCAGCATCTGATGGGGCACAGTAGCAGCAATTGATGGGCACACTGGCAGCATCTGATGGGGCACAGTAGCGACAATTAATCGGCACACTGGCAGCATCTGATGGGGCACAGTAGCGACAATTGATGGGCACAGTAGCAGCAATTGATGGGCACACTGGCAGCATCTGATGGGGCACAGTAGCGTCGATTGATGGGCACAGTAGCGTCAATTGATGGGCACACTGGCAGCATCTGATGGGGCACAGTAGCGGCAATTGATCGGCACACTGGCAGCATTTGATGGGGCACAGTAGCGGCAATTGATGGGCACACTGGCAGCATCTGCTGTGGCACAGTAGCGGCAATTGATGGGCACACTGGCAGCATTTGATGGGACACACTGGTGACAATTGATGGGCACAGTGTCAGCAATTGATGGGTACAGTGACTGTGTTTGATGGGCACAGTAGCTTCAATTGATGGGCACACTGGCAGCATCTGATGAGGCACAGTAGTGGCAATTGATGGGCACACTGGCAGCATCTGATGGGGCACAGTAGCAGCAATTGATCGGCACACTGGCAGCATCTGATGGGGCACAGTGGCGTCAATTGATGGGCACACTGGCAGCATCTGATGGGGCACAGTAGCAGCAATTGATGGGCACACTGGCAGCATCTGATGGGGCACAGTAACGACAATTAATCGGCACACTGGCAGCATCTGATGGGGCACAGTAGCGACAATTGATGGGCACAGTAGCAGCAATTGATGGGCACAGTGTCAGCAATTGATGGGTACAGTGTCAGCAATTGATGGGTACAGTGACTGCGTTTGATGGGCACAGTAGCTTCAATTGATGGGCACAGTGGCTGCAATTGATGGGGTATTATTTCCAGTTTGTTTGCACCCCCCCCCCCCCCAAAAAAAAATTTGAGCACCAGCCGCCACTGTTTAACATTATGGGGCAGTCTCTGAATTAAATAATAATTGACTCTGAGCAAGGTAGCACACAGATAGACAAGGTAGGAGCCAGAAGCCGCCATGAACACACTGAAGTCATGGGATCAAGTGTCCTTTTTACAAGGAGGTTTTGGCCTTATTTTCTCAGTACGGGGGTGTAAAATGTTCATGTTTTCCTGGAGCGTGTTCTTAGCAGTCTGCCCTATTCGGGTTCTGCATAATGTGACCGTGGCATTCCCATAATACCGATAAGAGAGGATGGGACAGGACTGGATGAGACCGGTTCCTGTTTACGGACTCCGCACATACAGGACACCGCTGATACACACAGCAGACAGCTGGGCCGGGTCACATGACTAATATTAGGCACTTGAACTTCACAAAGAGCATCGTGTCGGTGCAGCTAAATATACCGGAACCTCTCCGGGGACAAGTATAGAGCTTTATGCTTTTAAGACGACAAAGTTAAATGACTCCAATTTCAGAAAATATCAATTAAATGTGGAACCTGAGTGTATTACCTTCGTAAAATCAATAAAAACCCAATCGCCAAAATCTCATATGCTGTAAGCTTTAATATGTTGATGTCATTTCAAAAGTTCTTTTCAATCTTTGTAAATCTGCAGCTTTCATTAACCACGTGCTTACCGGGCACTTTTACCCCCTTCCTGCCCAGGCCATTTTTCAGTTTTCAGCGCTGTCAATCTTTGAATGACAATTGCGCAGTCATGCAACACGTAATGACATTTTTATCAGTTTTTTCACACAAATGGAGCTTTCTTTTGGTGGTTTTTATTTTTTGCTAAACAAACAAAAAAAAGACAGAAAATAGAAGAAAAAAAAATAAAAACTGTTTTCATAGTTTGTTATAAAGTTTTGCAAACAGGCAATTTTTCGCCTTCAATGATGTGCGCTGATGAGGCTGCACTGATGGGCACTGATGAAGAGGCACTCATGAGGCTGCACTGATAGGTGGCAGCGATGGGCACTGATAGGTGGCACTGATGGGCACTGATAGGCGACACTGAAGGGCACTGATAGGCAGCATAAAGGACACAGATAGGGGGCACTGATAGGTGACACTGAAGGGCACTGATAGGCGGCATAAAGGATACTGATAGTGGGCACTGGTAGGTGACACTGATAGGCAGCACTGATAGGTGGCACTGATTGGCAGCACTGATAGGCACTGATAGCTGGCACTGGTGGGCACTGATAGGTGGCACTGGTGGACACTGCTTAGCAGTAACTACGGGCACTGGTAAGTGGCACTGATGGTCACTGATGAGGTGGCAGTGGGTGTCCGTGTGCAGGACCGTTGTCCCATTTACACAAGCCGGTAATCAGCTTTTTTTTGTTCTCTTCACGCTGTCAGTGTACGTAAAAAAAAAAGCTGATTACTGGCTCCTGTTTACATCACGTGATCAGCTGTAATTGGCTGACAGCTGATCAGGTGGTAAGGGGCCGGGATCGGCCTTTACTCCAATGTGTGATCCGCCGAGTCTCATGGACTTGCTGATCACAGAGCGCGCTGCCCGCTCCCCGCAGGGGGGCGCAAGCAGCGAGAGAACGGGAGGACAGGAGCACGAAGAGGTTAAAATACTAGAAAAAAACTTTCTGGGTGACAACGCTCACTCTCTCTCTTTCAAGTGTGCTCCTGCATTGTCACCCTGACACAGAGGCTTCTTACGGAGAATACAAGTGGCTGTTGCAACACACATTACACAAGCATGGGCCACAGTTCTCACCATTAGGAAACCTGCCCTGAGAAATGCCACGCAGTCATCACTGAAGTGCATGTAGACAAGAAGCAGCTACAAAGAGGTTGCAGGATATCAGCAGCACTAATAGGCAAAAAAATCTAAAATGTAAAGATATTTTTTTAACCCCTTCCCATCGATGTAACACAAATATGCAGCCTCACTGCACTAGGCTTTTTTCCATGGGGGCCACATATATGTGTATCTCCCTTTGTGCTAGAAGCACAACGCACGGCGTGCTCCCAGCACAGAAACCGGTGGTCTCACTGAGAGCCCCGGGCCCCGTTCTAACTATCGGGACCCAGAACTCCCGATTCTGGGTCACCTGATCGCTGTGGTAGCCTCTGATGGGCTACCACAGTGATCAGTCACTGTGAAGCCCGCCCCTGTGTTTCTCTCTCTGTGAATGGAGAGGAAAGGTACAATGGGGTTTAGCCATTGGTTCTCTACAGCTCAGACCTGACCAACCTTTCTATTCATCGAATTAGTGGATTTGATGGACATTTGCCAGTCATGCGTCCAGCATCAGACATAAATTTATCACCAATCGCAAATGGTAATGAAGGCGGACATGTTGTGTAGTGAATGGCATTGAATCAGGGTAGGGTGACTGTTCCTGGATTGATCCTGGCTTCATAAAAATGGTTCATGTATATTTCTTACAGGTTTTGTTTGTTGCTACATTGTGGTACAATTCATTTTGAACAGCATCCCAATGCCCTAAGTCAGGGGTCTCCAAACTTTCTAAACAAAGGGCCAGTTCACTGTCCTTCAGTCTTTAGGAGGGCCAGACAGTGGCCATTGGACGTAGAAAAGGTCCCGGGGTCTGTGGGAAAAAACAAGGCCCCATCTTTTGTGTTAGTGGTGGAGTTGTGCCCCATCATTGGTGTTAGTGGAAGGGATTGCACTCCTTCTTAAATGCCATTGGAAGGAACTGTGTCTCATAATTGGTGTCATTGGGAAAAATTGTGTCCCATCAATGGTATCATTGGGCCCTATTGTTGGTGTTGTTGGGGGAAGTAGTGCCCTATCACTGGTGTCATTGGGAGGAATTGTTGGTATCGTTGGGAGAAATTGTGCCCCATCATTGGTGTCTTTGGGAGGAGTTGTGATCGTTCATTGGCGTCAGTGGAGAGATTTGTGTCCTTTCATTGTTGTCAGTGGGGGGAATTTTGCCCCAATATTTGTATCAGTGGATGAAGTAGTACCTCAAGGGCCAGATGAAAGCAAGCAAAGGGCCCCATACGGCCCCCGGGCTGCAGTTTGGAGACCACTGCCCTGAGTCAACACATAGGTGTTGCAGCATACACACGATAATGCACTATAGTGCATTGTGGTGGGCTGCAATACAGCCGTGGCCCAAAAGTTTTGAGAATGGCATAAATATTAATTTTCACAAAGTCTGCTGCCTCATTTTTTAATGATGCCAATTTGCATATACTCCAGAATGTTATGAAGAGCGATCAGATGAATTTAAATTATTTGCAAAGTCCCTCTTTGCCATGAAAATGAACTTAATCCCATAAAAAAACATTTCCACTGCATTTATGAAGAAGGCTTCAGGGTGCCCAAGAAAGTCCAGCAAGCGCCAGGACCGTCTCCTACAGTTGATCCAGCTGCGGGATCGGGGCACCACCAGTGCAGGGCTCGCTCAGGAATGGCAGCAGGCAGGTGTGAGGGCATCGGCACGCACAGTGAGGTGAAGACTTTTAGAGGATGGCCTGGTGTCAAGAAGGGCAGCAAAGAAGACAAATTTTTTTCAGGAAAAAACCTCTGGGACAGCCTGATATTCTGCAAATGGTACAGGGATTGGACTGCTGAGGACTGGGGTAAAGTCACTTTCTCTGATGAATCTTCTTTCCGATTTGTTTGGAGCATCTTGAAAAAACCTTGTCCAGAGGAGAAAAGGTGAGCGCTACCATCAGTCCTGTGTCATACCAACAGTAAAGCATCCTGAGACCATTCATGTGTGGGGTTGCTTCTCAGCCAAGGGAGTGGGGGGCTCACTCACAATTTTTCCTAAGAAGACGAATGGTAAAAAAACATCCTCCTAGAGCACAGGTGTCAATTTCATGTGGCCCTCGCACCTAGGGGTTTTTTTTTTTTGTTTGTTTTTTAGCCAGAACCCTGCGCACTGTGGATAGCACACTCCTCAACCCTGCACTATGTACACATTGCACCCCTGAACTCTGCACTCTGTACATAGCACACCCCTGAATCCTGCACTTGGTACATAGCGCACCCCTGAACTTTGCACATAACGCACTCCTGGTATTTATTGCTCCTTTCAGATCCTCCCACTGGTAGTGCAATTTGTGGTTGAGTTCCTGCACCAATTCTAAAAAAAGAAAAGCCCTGGATAAATGTATGTACTCTTGCAAATAGTAATTTTGGGTCCATTGCCAGAAAACTCCCTAGACCAGGCATATGCAATTAGCGGACCTCCAGCTGTTGCAGAACTACAAGTCCCATGAAGCATAGCAAGACTGACAGCCAGAGGCAGAGGCATGATGGGATTTGTAGTTTTGCAACAATTGGAGCTCCGCTAATTGCATATCCCTGCCCTAGACCTTAATCCCATTGAGAACTTGTGGCCAATCCTCAAGAGGCGGGTGAACAAAAAAACAGCCCACAAATTCTGAGAAACTCCAAGCATTGATTCTGCAAGAATGGGCGGCCATCAGCCAGGATGTGGTCCAGAAGTTGATTGACAGCCTGCCGGGATGAATGGCATAGGTCTTGAAAAAGAACCTCTGCAAATATTGACTCTTTGCATAAACTTAATGTAATTGCCAATAAAAGCCTATGACATTTATGGAATGCTTGTAATTATACTTCAGTATCTCATAGTAACATCTGACAAAAAGATCTAAAAACACTGAAGCAGCAGACTTTGTGAAAATTTATATTTATGTCATTCTCAAAACTTTTGGCCACAGCTGTACATATTTTGTACAAATATAGGGAGTCCCCGACTTCCGAATGGGTTAGGAACTTTCCCTTTGTTTGTAAGCCGGAAATGTTCGTAAAGTCGGGCCACGCATGCGCAGAACGTCAATTACGGACATTTCTGATGTTTTCCGATGTTCCGTCGAATGGCTGCGCATGTGCAGAACGGTAATTACGAACATTTCCAACGGTTTCCAAGGCTCTGTCTGGCCGCGCATGCGCAGAACGGCAGATGGTGCCCGCAGCGTCCCGTTCATAAGTAGGAGTTGTTCGTAAGTCGGGCGTTCGTAAGTCGGGAACCCCCTGTACAACATTTTGTTGTATAAGTAGCCTATTTTATCAATGGGCTTTCTTTATGCATTGCACACTAATGAAAGACATAATGCACATTAACACATGCCCATTAATGCCCTGCTAATATGTAAATGAGCCCAAAAAGTGGCAGTATTGTACTTGCTTAGACCTATAGCTTGCAGTGATGGCTGCCTATAGGGTTAAATGATCTAGATTAGCCAATAAGGTCAGAAGTGATGCAAACTTTACATAGGTTGTTTACTGTATGCCTTGTAATAGCACGCCATCCTGTCCGTCAGAGGCAGGTCTCCTTTCCTCATGTCTTATTGGCTGCCTGGCTAGGGCGCTGTCCTGCTCCACCAATACATCAAACGTGTGAGAAGGAACTGGAGGAGGATGACCCCCCCCCCCCCCCACCCCACCATCAATGTTTCATCATGTTAAATTAACTCTGTCAGTGCCATGTGGTGGAGTCTACGAGGAATATCATACCACTTGAGTCTATGGGGGTTATTTACTAAAGGCAAATCCACTTTGCACTACAAGTGCAAACTACAAGTGCAAAGTGCACTTGAAATTGCACTGAAAATGTACTTGGAAGTGAAGTCGCTGTAAATCCTAGGGGGACATGCAAGGAAAATAAAAAACAGCACGTGCTTAGATGATAAAATCAGCAGAGCTTCCCCTCATTTCAGATCTACCCCTCAGATCTACAGTGACTGCACTTCCAAGTGCAATTTCAGTGTAATTTCAAGTGGAATTTGCACTTGTAGTTTGCACTTGTAGTGCAACGTGGATTTGTCTTTCGTAAATAACCCCCTATATATGTGTAGCGATACCTTCAGCTAAGAGGGCCGCAGATTTAGTTTGGGCCCTGAAGACAGCTCCGCCAACCCCCGGCAATTTACTCGACCCCCTTCTGGCACAGTTAAGTCTAGGGTAATATATATATCTTATGCTCTATGGTTAAATTCAGACACCAATGCAGTGATAGAAGAATAACGAGTTTACTTTCTACTGGCAATAAAATCAACAGTTATAACAAATCACAGGAATATCTCTGCAGAGCCCTGCAGCAATAGGCACACTACAACTAGTAAGATATGGCGCACACGCGCCACGTGTAACAGTACTTCACTATGCGCCCTATGGCGCAGCAACTAAATAATCTATCTAGATGGTCAGGCCTGACCATATAACTCAGTCTCTAGGGGGGGTAAAATTCTTCGCATGCAGTCTTTAAACGGTGGTGCACATTTCAGGAACACATTTGTAATCCAAGGGAAGGAAAATGCCAACACAGTACACTCCACTAGAGATCCGTTTGACTCAGTTCAGCTATGGATCTCCAAGGGAGGGGAAACTGAAATAGGAACTGGTGGGCCACGACAGTCTGTAGGCCTAACAATGGTATACAGTATTTGTGGATTGAGCATGTGCTCGCTTACCCCTCCGGATGCGATCCCAGTCCGGGAAC
Source organism: Rana muscosa (assembly GCA_029206835.1). Taxonomy (NCBI): domain Eukaryota; kingdom Metazoa; phylum Chordata; class Amphibia; order Anura; family Ranidae; genus Rana; species Rana muscosa. The sequence continues at coordinate 1,083,959,762 of CM055117.1, read as the reverse complement.
TTCCACCTGCTGTGTCTCCACACACAGCGTCTGCAGCGATCTGGTCTCCGGCTCAGCAGCGGTTGAAGAAAACCGAGTCAGATGCCACCCAGGCTCGTAATGGGGTGGAAGGCTCTTTTGGGTAGCAGCGCAAGGCCCCAGGCTTCAGGCCTTGCACCACAGCGGATCCGCACAGGAAGATCTCTCCACTGAAGTCTCGTGTCCCAAAGAGGCCGAGCGCAGCCTCGCCTCCTCCTTATATAACCCCACCCATGAGTCTCTGGGGTGGAAACATTGCATCCTGGGTGCCGAATGGGGTTCTGGGTAAGGTAATCCTGAGAGTCTTAAAGGAGACCCCGCTACACACTCCCCCCACTTAAACTCTTTGGTCCCCAAAGATAATTCTAACATACACTGTGTACAACCCTAGACAACGTTGCGTATGATGTTGGCATAGGGAATTCCCACCAAAACAAAGGGGTTGAATTCCCTTGCCCACAGGTCACACTATCATGAGTGGCCTGCCTAACTGTGCCAGAGACTGAGTGAGTGGGGGTTGCCCTCCACCGAATGAACAGTGGAGGGATCCGGATTCTCTGCACTCCTCCTGGCAGTGACCACAGAATCTTCTGAGCTCTTCCCCATTTGTGGGTAGGTCAACTTTTTGGGAGGCCTTATGACTCTTCGAGCCCTTTGCTCTCTTGGGGTTTCTGGCTCTGGCGCCACAGGCTCTTCTTCCGTAGCAGGCTCGGGCAACACGGCGGGCTCTGGAACATCTGCTTCAGGAGCCGAGGGATACATAGAGTCTCCAGGGTCCTTTTCAGAGTAAGTATCACAGGCATCTTCCCAGTAATCTGATGAAGGACTAGATGGGATGAACTCAGTGGCTTCTGCATTCAGTTGTCCATCTATAGTGTCTTCAGTGGTTGGAAGATCTATAGCAGAAGTCCCTGTAGTTGGAGAAGGCCACAGCCAGTCAAGTTCTCTTCCTTCATCTCCACTAAGCTCAGAGGCCTCTCCATCTTCAGCCCGAAAGGTCTGGGACCGAGTGTTTGGCCTGGGAGTATCCAGAATAGAGACTGGTTCAGGGGAGTCCCTCACTGGAGGTATCCTGACTGTTTCAGCAAGTGGGAGCAGGTGGTTTCGATGCCACGTCTTCAGTGGTCCTACCTTCCCTTCTGGCTTCAACTTGTAAACAGGCAGGCCCGGCAGCTTCCTACAGATGACATAGGGCTCAGATCTCCATCTGTCTGCAAGTTTGTGTTTTCCAGGGACCCCCAGATTGCGTAACAGTACTCGGTCCCCGGGCTGAAGGTCTTGCACCCGGACCTTCAAGTCGAAGTTTCTTTTGTTTCGAGCTCCCCTTTGATCTGAGGCCGCTTGAGCTTGTTCATAGGCTACTTTCAGGCTGTGTCTGAGCCTATCCACATATCCTTTGTGGGAGGTGGCTGAGGAATGGTCTAAGGAGGTACCAAAGGCCAGGTCCACAGGTAACCTTGCTTCTATCCCAAACATGAGTCAATAGGGGGAGTAGCCTGTAGCATCACTTGTGGTGCAGTTGTAAGCGTGTACTATAGCTGCTATGTGTTTGCTCCAATGTTGTTTCTTCTCGCTATCCAGAGTTCCCAACATGTTGAGCAGGGTTCAGTTAAACCTCTCCGGCTGAGCATCTCCCTGTGGGTGGTAAGGTGTGGTTCGGGTTTTCTTGATTCCTAACGAATCCAGGAGTTTCCGGATCAGCCGACTCTCAAAGTCCCTTCCTTGGTCTGAATGGAGTCGCTGTGGCAGCCCATAATGGACAAAATACTTCTCCATAAGTACCTTGGCTACTGTGGAAGCCTTCTGGTCTTTGGTTGGGAAAGCTTGGGCATACCGGGTGAAATGATCGGTTATCACCAGAACATTTCCTAGTCCACTCAGGTCGGGTTCGAGGCAGAGAAAATCAATGCATACCAGATCCATTGGGCCTTGACTTTGTAGATGGCCCATTTGGGCAGCTTGATGGGGTAAAGTCTTCCTCTGGATGCAGCGTTCACATGAATGGCAGTACTCTTCTACTTCTGCCCTTATGCAGGGCCAATGGAACCGACTTCTGACGAGTTGAAAGGTCCTTTCCGCCCCTAGGTGGCCGTGATTGTCATGCAGGGCAATCAGAACAGTCTCTCAATGTTTTTCTGGAAGGAACAATTGCCATTTATCTTCCAGGTCATCAGAGGGGCCCCTTCGGTAGACCACTTCCTGATGCACCTGCAACCTGTCCCACTCTTTCCTCAACAGGCGAGCTTCCTATGAGGAGTGGCGCAGGAGTCTGTTTGGATCCTGATTCTCCAGGGCTTCCAGAACCAATTTCCCCATGGGGTCTTCTAATTGGTCGCATCTCAGCTCCTTCTTGGACAGTTTCGGCAGATTGTCTTCCTCCAGTTAGGTTACTCCACAGTATTGTTTGGGGACTCCTACCATGGTAACTCCTATCTCTTCTGCCCTTGAGCCTCCCCTGGCTAGTAATTCAGCCCCTTGACAAAGGGCCCTCACCCCGTCGGGTGCCACTTGAGTCCAGTCTTCAGTGTCACTGGTGGGGGTATGAGATCTCCTGGACAGAGCGTCTGCATCTCGATTTCCCGCCCCTGGCCTGTACTTTAGGCTGAAATTGAATCCAGACAGTGCAGCCAACCACCTGTGTCCAGTGGCGTCCAGCTTTGCTGTGGTGAAAAGGTAGGTAAGGGGGTTGTTGTCGGTCTTCACAGTGAATTCCGCCCCATACAGGTAGTCTTTGAGCTTGTCTACTACCGCCCACTTAAGGGCCAGGAACTCCAGCTTGTGAGTGGGGTAGTTCTTCTCCGAGGGGGTCAGGCTCCTGCTCACGTAGGCAACAGGCTGCAGTTGTCCTCCGTGTTCTTGGTAAAGTACTCCTCCCAGACCGTCATGACTAGCATCTACATGTAGTTCATAGGGTTTGGTTGGATCTGCGTAGGCCAAGACTGGGGCAGTGGTTAGGCTCCTCTTCAACGCCTGGAAGGCCTCTTCACACTTCTGGCTCCACTGATCTCTGACTGACTCTCCCGGCTTCCTGGGCCCTGAGTCGTCCTCTTCCCCCTCGGTCTTGAGTAGTTCATTCAATGGTCTGGCAATTCGGGCGAATCCTTCCACAAACCTCCTGTAATAGGAGCAGAACCCCAAGAAGGATCTGAGTTCTGTTACTGTGGTGGGACGTGGCCAGGAGGTAACTGCCTCCAATTTCTCCGGGTCTGTGGCCACCCCTTCTTCAGACACTATGTGCCCCAGATAGTTCACAGAAGACTGGTAGAACCGACACTTCTCAGGCGAAAGCTTGAGTCCCTCCTCACTGAGTCTTCTCAACACTTTTTCCAGCCTTTCTTCGTGTTCTTCCAGGGTTCTCCCAAAGACAATGACATCGTCCAGGTATACAAGGACTTCAATAAGGTTCATGTCTCCTACAGTCTTCTCCATGAGACGTTGGAAGGTAGCAGGAGCTCCAAACAGTCCCTGAGGCATTCGATCAAACTCAAAGAACCCCACTGGGGTTATGAAGGCCGTCTTCTCCTTGTCTTCTGTATGCATAGGGATCTGGTAGTATCCACTCTTGAGATCCATAACGCTGAACCACTTGGCTCCAGACAAACTCTGTAAAGCGTCCTCTATCCTTGGAGTGGTGTACTGGTCGGGTATGGTTCTCCTGTTGAGAGTCTTGTAATCTATACAGAGCCTCAGCGACCCATTCTTCTTCCTGACCACCACTATCGGGGAGGCATAGGGGCTTCTAGACTCCCGGATCACACCAGTCCTCTTGAGTTCTGCGAGTTGTTCCCTTAGATCCTCCAGATCTGCTAGTGGGACCCGCCTGACCCTCTCTCTGAAGGGCTTGTCTTCTTGAAGGCGGATTCGATGGGTGGCACTCCTTGCACACCCCACATCGAACTCATCTTTGGAGAAGATCTTCTCCCATCTGGTCAACTGGGCCTTGGCTCTCTCTTTCCAAGCCCTGGGCAGATTCTGGTTTTCCATGGACAGCTTCTCCCAAACATCTCCTCCTCCACCCGTCCCCTTGACTTCTGACAGGGTAACCGGGGCAGCAGGGCTCACCTGGCCCAGCAGCATTCTGGCGGGGATCTCCATGGGGTCACCTGTAGTGTTCCTAACACTCACCGGAACTCTACAATGGGTCTTCTTCAGGGCCTTCAGTGGAATCACTTCTGGTATCACCTTCAGACCTGAGAACTCTTCCCTTGGGTCGGACTCCAGCACGAAAAAGGGTCCAGGCTGCTCCCAAGTAAGCTTCACAGTGGCTCTGAGACAGGTTACTTCGCCGGGCTGCAACACTACCCCTTCTCTTCCAAGTCTCCACACCTTCCCTATCCCCTCTCCAGGGGTCTTCTGCTCTAGGACCAGCTGTTGGTAGGCCGTCTTCAGCATGGGGTGAATCTTGGTGGCCGCTTGCCCCTTCTCTTTTACTAGAGGGGTCAGGAGTCTTTGGACCAGGTCCGTGTTTGTCCCTATTATAAGGGAACTCTTGTTGGCTCCTGGTGGCCGATGGCACACAACTGCCAGGCTGTCAAACACTTCGGCCTTCCCAGCCACAGACGGGTCAAAGGTCATCTTTTTGGGCAGATAGCCATCGTAGGGGAAGCTCTGGGTTCCAATCCCCCATATTTCCAGTTCCTCTATCTTCTGGATGGGCAGATGACTCAAGTGCTTATCGTAGAAATCCCGGTATAATAGGGTCACTTGTGCCCCAGTATCCAAGATGGCTCTGGTGTAGACTCCCTCCACTTGAATGGGCACTATAGGAGATGGGCCTACCAGCTTCTCCGGATATGGCCTGGCAGGGGGTCGCCTTCTTCTGGTCCTTTCCCTTTCGGACTCTCTCTCGCCCAACTCCCTTTGGACTTTAGTCTTTCTTGAGCCTGGTATGCATTGATTTCCCTCCTTTCAATGGGTGTACAGACCCGCTGAGGGATATTATTGTTTTTCTTAGGTGTGCATCCCCTCTGGGGAGTGCTGTGCCTCTTCCGAGGGGTCTTGCCCCCTTTCTCTGGGGTGTATCTCTGTTGAGGAATGTTGTGTTTCCTCTGAGGTGTTTTATCTCCTCTTTCCTTCTGCTTCGCATTCAGCTTGGAGCTCACTGAAGATGATGGGCACCCGGTTGACTCCTTCACCGGGGCCCTCTGGAGTTTCCCGCCGGCTTGCGGTTATCTGTTTTCTTCTTCTTGGGACTGGAACATGTAGCTGCAATGTGGCCAACTCCCCCACAATTAAAACAGATTATGTCCCCCCAGTCCTGCAGAGATGCGGGTGCCGAAACAGCTGGGAACAGTTCCTTTCTCGCTACCTCTTTCTCTGGACCCTTTGTGTCTTTCGCCATCAGAGAGGTTAGCATCTCTAACACCTGAGACATTTGTGATTTCAAAGTGTCCACTTCTGAGTCCCTTTCTGGAGTCATGAGCGAGTTGACCATCACTGGTGTAGGGGCATGACTTGTCTTTATCATTGCCTGATCCTTCTGCAGTGCCTCCTCATCTCTGATGATTTTTATCAAATCAGAGTAAGTCAGTGACGTTCCTCCTCCTGAGGTTTTCAGGTGCAACCAGACTGGATCCGAGCGCAAAGCTCCCTTTAAGATTTGCTTCATTCTTGCCGCATCTGTATCTTGGGGCATCATTCCCTTCTTCAAGACAATCTTACACAGCAACCTGTTCAGTCTTCTGACATACCCTGAAAGCTTTTCATTCGGCTGTTGGAAAGTATGTTCAAATTGGTAGACCATCTCTGTCACCTTTTCTAGCTGACCAAACTCTTCCTGTAGCATAGCTAGACAGTCTTGAGCCGTGCAGTCTGTATTTCCAAACCGGAAACTTTTCACTGCTTCTGCTGCTGCGCCTTTAAGGCTTTCTACCACTCGTTGCCTCTTCTGCGCTTCAGGCACCTCCCATGCCTCCACTTCTTGTAATGCCTGCTCCACCCAAGTATCGAAGTCTTCCTCCCCTGCAAGGACAGGGAGCTTCCCTGAGAATGTCTTTAGTCTCCGGTAGCTAGTCTCTACATGCACCGTGCTTGTCTTCTGACATTTGGTTAGCAGATCCCCTATTGCCTTTATCAATTCTGGTGATATAGCAGTGGCAGGTGCGGGTGCCACCGGGGGCGTCACCCCGTCTCCTCTTTCTGGTGAGGTACGGGCCGCAGCCTGCGGTGATCCCGTTGGTGATGGTTCTTTCTTTACAGTTACTGCGTGCACCAACCTATAGGTTCTGTTGTCTGGCGTTCGCACACACTTGCGCTTGCAAGCCTCTGGCATCCCATCCCCGTACTCCACTAGTGCATACTGATATGAGGTGTCTGGGTCTGATTTTATCTCCATCACCCACGGTGTGTGATCTGGGGACACTGACTTCATTAACTCCTCTACCATCTCAGTCGACCATTCCTCCCCAGGGAGGCTGATGACTATCGAGTTGTTTGGCTCTGCCCTAGAGGCTTTGCACCACTCTTCTACTGCTTGTGGGTCCATGCCGGCACTTCTGGCATTCACCTGCTGTATCAGGATCCCGGACGAGAACCCCCACGTGTAGCGATACCTTCAACTAAGAGGGCCGCAGATTTAGTTTGGGCCCTGAAGACAGCTCTGCCAATTTACTCGACCCCCTTCTGGCACAGTTAGTCTAGGGTAATATATATATCTTATGCTCTATGGTTAAATTCAGACACCAATGCAGTGATAGAAGAATAACGAGTTTACTTTCTACTGGCAATAAAATCAACAGTTATAACAAATCACAGGAATATCTCTGCAGAGCCCTGCAGCAATAGGCACACTACAACTAGTAAGATATGGCGCACACGCGCCACATGTAACAGTACTTCACTATGCGCCCTATGGCGCAGCAACTAAATAATCTATCTAGATGGCCAGGCCTGACCATATAACTCAGTCTCTAGGGGGGGTAAAATTCTTCGCATGCAGTCTTTAAACGGTGGTGCACATTTCAGGAACACATTTGTAATCCAAGGGAAGGAAAATGCCAACACAGTACACTCCACTAGAGATCCGTTTGACTCAGTTCAGCTATGGATCTCCAGGGGAGGGGAAACTGAAATAGGAACTGGTGGGCCACGACAGTCTGTAGGCCTAACAATGGTATACAGTATTTGTGGATTAAGCATGTGCTCGCTCACCCCTCCGGACGCGATCCCAGTCCGGGAACTTCCACCTGCTGTGTCTCCACACACAGCGTCTGCAGCGGTCTGGTCTCCGGCTCAGCAGCGGTTGAAGAAAACCGAGTCAGATGCCACCCAGGCTCGCGATGGGGTGGAAGGCTCTTTTGGGTAGCAGCGCAAGGCCCCAGGCTTCAGGCCTTGCACCACAGCGGATCCGCACAGGAAGATCTCTCCACTGAAGTCTCGTGTCCCAAAGAGGCCGAGCGCAGCCTCGCCTCCTCCTTATATAACCCCACCCATGAGTCTCTGGGGTGGAAACATTGCATCCTGGGTGCCGAATGGGGTTCTGGGTAAGGTAGTCCTGAGAGTCTTAAAGGAGACCCCGCTACATATGCTTAAAGAAGATTGTTATCCTGGATGGCAGGGCATGCTGGCACTTGTAGTTCCAATCACCAGATGTCTGACAGAGGTATTAAACCCATGCCTCCCAACACGCACGGAACCTGTAGTACTTTCTCGCATACACACTGTTTTCCCGCAGTCCCGCGATAGGATACATTTTCCCGCAAACGAAGATCAGCGAAGGAGGTAGGAAGATATCCCTGCGCCCCCCCCCCCCCCCGGCCCCGCTTATACTGTAATGTCGGGCGGCAGCACCCACCGCCCAACAACTCTGATGGCAGAAAAAAAAATGTGAATGATGAATGTCCCGCAGTGGAATTTTGAAAAGTTAGGAGGTATGATTTAACCCCCACAAGCATTTTCCCCTTTAGCTCCATGTTACTATTAATAATTGTCAGTCTATTTATAAGTATTTTAGACCAAAGCCTTATATTTGGCCACTTAAAGGCAGTTTTCTTCTGTGCAGTACTTACCTGACCCCCTGCATCTTGTGACCTCCTGCTTCAGGACTACATGTCCTATGATTCCTTGTGCCCAATCCATAATGCGCAAATACAGTGAGGCAAAAAAGTATTTAGTCGCCACCAATTGTGCAAGTTCTCCCATGTGGAAAGATGAGAGAGGCCTGTAATTGTCATCATAGGTATACCTCAACTATGAGAGACAAAATGTGGAAACAAATCCAGACAATCACATTGTCTGATTTGGAAAGAATTTATTTGCAAATTATGGTGAAAAATAAGTATTTGGTCACCTACAAACATGCAAGATTTCTGGCTCTCACAGACCTGTATCTTCTTCTTTAAGGCCCCTTTGACACGTACGGATCCGTTTACAGATGAAAAAGGGACATACATTGGTCCCTATGAGATCACGGGTGTCAGCGGATGAAACATCCGCTGACACCCGATCTCATCCGTGTCCGCAATGCTCCGTTTTTCTGGATAGAAAAATTCCTATTTTTCTATCCGCCTGCGGACCGAATCGGATGAACACGGACAGACGGTCCGTGTTCATCCGATCCCCCCATAGGGGAGAGCGGAGATCTGACAGGGTGGTCCCTGCACAGTGTGCGGGGACCGCCCTGTCATCCGCCGGCTCAGCGGGGATCAACGGAGCGATCCCCGCTGAGCAAGCGGAGGTTCACGTGGCGGATCATCACGGATCCGTCCCGTGTGAAAGGGGCCTAAGAGGCTCCTCTGTCCTCCACTCATTACCTGTATTAATGGCACCTGTTTGAACTTGTTATCAGTATAAAAGACACCTGTCCACAACCTCAAACAGTCACATTCCAAACTCCACTATGGTGAAGACCAAAGAGCTGTCAAAGGACACCAGAAACAAAATTGTAGACCTGCACCAGGCTGGGAAGCAGTGGCGGCTGGTGCTCAAAATTTTTGGGGGGCGCAAACAAACGAAAAAAATAAAATATCAATTGCAGCCTCATTGTACCCATCAATTGCCGCCACTTTGCCCATCAAACGCAGCCACTGTGCCCATCAAACGCAGCCACTGTGCTATAAAATTGTCGCCACTGTGCCATAAAATTGTCGCCACTGTGCCATGCCATCAAACGCAGCCACTGTGCCATGCCATCAAACGCAGCCACTGTGCCCATCAATTGTCGCCACTGTGCCATGCCATCAAACGCAGCCACTGTGCCATGCCATCAAACGCAGCCACTGTGCCCATCAATTGTCGCCACTGTGCCATGCCATCAAACGCAGCCACTGTGCCATCAATTGTCACCACTGTGCCCATCAATTGTCACCACTGTGCCCTGCCATCAATTGTCGCCACTGTGCCATGCCATTGTCGCCACTGTGCCCATCAATTGTCACCACTGTGCCATGCCAAACGTAGCCACTGTGCCCATCAATTGTCACCACTGTGCCATGCCAAACGCAGCCACTGTGCCATGCCATTGTCGCCACTGTGCCCATCAATTGTCACCACTGTGCCCTGCCAAACGCAGCCACTGTGCCATGCCATTTTCGCCACTGTGCCCATCAATTGTCGCCACTGTGCCATGACAAACGCAGCCACTGTGCCATGCCATTGTCGCCACTGTGTCCATCAATTGTCGCCACTGTGCCATGCCAAACGCAGCCACTGTGCCATGACATTGTCGCCACTGTGCCCATCAATTGCCGCCAGTTTGCCCCTAAAATGCCGTCAGAGTTCTTCCCCCCCCCCCCCCCCGCCTGGCACTTACCTTTCTCGGTCAGCCATCCTTGGATCCTCCTCCACGATCCCTTGATGTCGCTTCAGCCAATCAGGTTACCGGTAACCAGATCCGGTGAACCTGATTGGCTGAGATGCGTGTCAGTGTTAACCAAGGAACGCACCCCCCGTGCGTCCCCTTGTTACCTATTTGGAAGCCGATTACAGCCCTCAGAGCCGCTGGCTCTGATAGACACTTCCACAGCCGATAATACATAGATTCATGCAATGTATAAATCTATGTATTGTTTTTCAGTGGCGGTGCAAGAGCGAGAGGGGGCGGCGCTCCTGCGCTCTCTATGGACGCACCGCCACTGCTGGGAAGACTGAATCTGCAATAGGCAAGCAGCTTGGTGTGAGAAAATCAACTGTGGGAGCAATAATTAGAAAATGGAAGACATACAAGACCACTGATAATCTCCCTCCATCTGGGGCTCCACGCAAGATCTCACCCCGTGGGGTCAAAATGATCACAAGAACGGTGAGCAAAAATCCCAGAACCACACGGGGGGACCTAGTGAATGACCCGCAGAGAGCTGGGACCAATGTAACAAAGGCTACCATCAGTAACACACTACGTCGCCAGGGACTCAGATCCTGCAGTGCCAGACGTGTCTCCCTGCTTAAGCCAGTACATGTCCGGGCCCGTCTGAGGTTTGCTAGAGAGAATTTGGATGATCCAGAAGAGGATTGGGAGAATATCATATGGTCAGATGAAACCAAAGTAGAACTGTTTGGTAGAAACACAACTCGTCGTGTTTGGAGGAGAGAGAATGCTGAGTTTAGTGATGAGCCGAACACCCCCGGGTTCGGTTCACACCAGAACCCGCGAACGGACCGAAAGTTCGCACGAACTTTAGAACCCTATTAAATACAATGGATGCGAACGTTCGAAATCTAAAGTGCTAATTATAACGACTATTATGCATGTTATTGTCCTAAAAAGGGTTTGGGAACCCGGGTTCTGCACCAGGGGACATGTATCAATGCAAAAAGAAGTTTTAAAAACGGACGTTTTCCGGGAGCAGTCATTTTAATGATGCATAAAGTGAAAAAAAAAAAAAGTCAAATATTCCTTTAAATATCGTACCTGGGGGGTGTCTAAAGTATGCCTGTGAAGTGCCACGTGTTTCCCGTGTTTAGAACTGTCCCTGCACAAAATTAAATTTCTAAAGGAAAAAAAGCCATTTAAAACTGCTTGCGGCTTTAATGTAATGTCTGGTCCCGGTAATATGGATAAAAATCTTCAAGAAAAATGGCATAGCTACCCCATCACAGCCCCCCCCCCCTACCCCAGCCCATTACCAGCCCCTTTGGTTCTTGTATGGATATTAAGGGGAACCCCGCACACAAAATAAAAAAGGCCCTATATACTCTGAACAGCAGTATACAGGCGGTGCATACAAGACAGGGACTGTAGGTTTGTTCTTATGTAGAATCTGTTTGTAATTTTGAACAGGTACATTGTTTAAGTGTAGCTCCAGCCAAAAATCTATTTTTAAGCTTTTTGGAAAACATAGGGAAGGGTTATCACCCCTGTAACATTTGTTTTGCTGTCTGTGCCCCTGTTCAGAACATTTCACCTCACTTTCCGTCCCAATGACAACTGTTTTTGAAAATTTGTGTTTTTATTGAAACAAGGATTGGTGATAAAGCACCAGTAGAGAGGAGAAACCTTTTTCCCATATTAACTCTAATGCCCCATACACACGATCGTTTTTCATGCCGGTAAAAATGCAATTTTTAAAAATGGGCATTAAAACCGATCGTGTGTATGCTCCAGAGCATTTTTAACGACGTGAAAAACGGCCATTAAAAATTTCGAACATGCTCTGTTTTTTCACGTCGTTTTTCATGTCGTTTTTTTTTAACGACGTGAAAAACGATAGTGTGTATGCTTTTGCGAGGTGAAAAAAAACGCGCATGCTCAGAATCAAGTATGAGACGGGAGCGCTCGTTCTGGTAAAACTAGCGTTCATAATGGAGATAGCACATTCGTCACGCTGTAACAGACTGAAAAGCACGAGGCTGAAAAGTGCGAATCGTCGCTCAACAAACTTTACTAACATGAAGGGTGACGCCATCTGAACGGAACTTCCCCTTTATAGTGCCATCGTACATGTTGTACGTCACTGCGCTTTGCTTGAACGTTTTTTTAAATGATCGTGTGTACGCAAGACAGGCTTGAGAGGAAACATGAAAAAAAACGACGAGAAAAACGTCGGTTTAAAAAATGGCATGAAAAACGATCGTGTGTACGCCGCATTACAGGAGAGAATTTCCCTTCCTAGGGGTAGATTTCCTCTCACTTCCTGTTGTCTCCTTCCGCTTGCAAGTAGGAGTCGTTTGTAAGTTGGATGTTTGAAAGTAGGGGCCTGCCCTATATACTCTGCTGAAATTTGCCCCTTACATGTTGGTGTTGCCACAACACTGTAAGCCCTCACAGTTACTCTTGGTGGGCGCATGAATGGGCCCTGCTGTGAATTATTAGATCAAGAATTGTAATTGCATGCCCCTGTTGAACAGGGGCAGAAAAATTGGGCATTAGACACTGGTGCCACAACACTGCAACCCCTTACAGATACTGTACTTGGAGCACAGCAATGAGCCCTGTTGCAAAGTATTGCATCAAAAATTGTAATTACACGCCCCTGTTAAACAGGGGCTGAAAAATTGGGCCTTAGGCACTGGTGCTGGTCCCACGACACTGCAACCTCTCCCAGATACTCTAGTTGGAGTGCAGGAATGAGCCCTGCTGCAAAGCATTGCATAAAAAAATTTATTTACATGCCCCTGTTAAACAGGGGCTGAAAATTTGGCCTTAGGCACTGGTGCTGGTGCCACGACACTGCAACCTCTCCCAGATACTCTAGTTGGAGTGCAGGAATGAGCCCTGCTGCAAAGCATTGCATAAAAAATTGTAATTACATGCCCCTGTTAAACAGGGGCTGAAAACTTAGGCACTGGTGGCGGCACCCAGAAACAAAAATGTTCTTCCAAGCTATCATCATCAATTGAATCATTGAGGAGGAGGAGGATAGTCAGTCAACATAACAGGACAGTCACTCAGCATCAGCATCAGTCTTGAAGGGATGTGACATTTGAAAATAAATTAGTCTGTTTTCTTTTTCGTACATCACGGGACACAGAGCGACTTAGTCATTACTAATGGGTTATATAGTTTACCTTCAGGTGTTGGCACTGGCCAATTCCAAACCGGAAGTACCCTCCCCTATATAAGCCCCTCCCACCCGGGAGCACCTCAGTTTTTTGCCAGTGTCTAAGGTGTTGGCCAAAGAGTAACATGTGTTTTCACTGGGCTTGCGTACAGGTTCTTTTGGGCCTTAGTAAGCTGTTCCGGATCCCACCAAAAAAGCTTCATAGCTAAACGGTCGGTACCCGGGCCTTGCAGCAGAAGAGCAAGGTTTTGCCTGTAATGCTTCTCTTAGGAGGGCTGGACCCTGGGATCCAGAGCTCTGGTCATACCCACGACCAAGACGCTGTCTGTGCAGGGTGCTATACAGGTCCAGGGGAGTGGAATCCTTGGGAACCCGGTCCCTGAAGGTTTAATTACAATGCCTGCCGTGATAGGTGAAGTTTGGACTTTTGTGGACCAAACAAAGTCCTGCGGCGGGGATCAGGTAAGTGGGGGCCCTCAGGAACTTGGTTCTATTGGGGGACCCCCAAGCCTAATTTGTCTTTCTGTCTGTTACCTAACGGTATTCCCGCTAAATATCTGTGTTTGCCTATAACTACTGAAAATGTAAAATTTTAATAGTAGTCAAGAAAAAAAAAAAAAAAAACAGGGACCGCGGTACCTGTGTTAAACCACTAGAGGCCGCTGTAGTCCATTTTTCTTGTAAATGTGGATCTTTGGTTTTCTCAACTCAAAAGATCCAGGCAGCTGGTAAGTTTCTCTGAGGGAATCCACTTCCTCTGCCCTGTTGCTGCGTTCATCCACCGCACAGGCCCTCCGGCAAAAAGGGCCCTGGCTCCTAGTCCTCTGTTGGTTTTCGAAAAGGGCGCCATTGGCGCACGGGCGCGCGCGCGGGCGCGTGCACGCGCCTCCTATGAAAAAAAAGGGGCAGGGCGGGTGGATGACGCTCGATGCGCGCCGCGGCGCTTCTGCGCATGTGCGGGCGTCCCAGCATGGTTAAAAGACACAGTACAAGTGTCAGCTGCATGCAAACAGAGCTAGCAACAAACAGTGGCACACAGAGGCGGTTGATGCAGGCATCCCCATAGAAAGGCACTTTAGTGGACACCAGCTGGTATATAGCAGCACCTGTGTTAGACTATTACCAGCAAAAATTGGTGTATGACGACGGGAATACCTCAGCTTTGTGCTTAAAGGATATGTCGTCCAGACGCTCCGGAAATAGATCTTCCAGGAAGCCAAAGGGGTCTCCATCGGGCTCTGAGGATATTGGGCATGCTTGCACTGCACCAATCTCCCCTGAGAATGCAGAGGTCAGTAGCCGTAGAAACCCCGCAGGAATGCCTGGTGCTGCGGCTGTCCCCAGTCCACCAGCTCCTGTATATATAACAGAGGAGGTTTTATCCTCAACTCTGGGAGGATTGGAAGAGAGATTAACAGCATTGATCGCTGCTTCCCTGTCACAGGAAAAGCGCGTCCGATCTCCGTCTCCTCCTTCAGAGTGCCTGTTAGTGGAGGAACAGCCCCACACAGAGATCGACCTACCTGAAGGGGATCAGGATGAGGTTGATTCACTTATAGAGGAATCAACAGTGGAAGAACCTTTCTCAGCTTCTCAGGCTGAAAGATTATGGGTTCAGTCTCTGACTAACATGGTCCGATCAGCATTTAAAATGCCTCTGGCGGAACCACCATCCACTACGGTTTCCTCGCTGGGGTCGCTAAAAGCTCCCCAGGCGGTCTGTTCCTTCCCAATCCACCCTTTATTAGAAGGGCTTATTTACCAGGATTGGGAGCATCCTGATAAAATATTTGCTCCCCCCAAGAGATTTCCGGTGATCTATCCCATGGAGGATAAGTTCATAAGAAAATGGAGGGTCCCTATAGTGGACGCAGCCATCTCTTCTGTTAACAAATCACTGACATGTCCAGTAGATAATGTTCCAATGTTCAAAGACCCAATAGATAAAAAATTGGAGTCTTTACTAAAATCTGCTTTCTCTACAGCAAGTATGGTGACACAACCTGCGGTAGCAGCGATTGGAGTCTGCCAAGCAGTGAAAGATCAGTTGAAACAAGTCTTAAGGGACTTACCAGATCAGCAGGCTCATGCCCTAGCTGACCTGCCTAGAGCCTTGTGTTTTGCGGTGGACGCCATAAAGGATACAATCCAACAGGCCTCCCGCTTTACGCTGTCTATAGTACATATGCGTAGGCTTCTGTGGCTCAAAAACTGGTCTGCTGAAGCTCCCTGTAAAAAACTGCTGGTTAGCTTCCCATTTCATGGAGAACGCTTATTTGGAGAAGATCTGGACAAATATATCCAGAAAATTTCTGCCGGTAAAAGTTCACTCTTACCGGTTAAGAACAAGGGTAGAAGTCCTTCTTTTAAGAGGCCTACCTCTCCAGTCCCGGGCACATCGGCTGTGAAGCAGTTCCGACGGCCTCCGCGGTCAAATTCAGGGGGCAGAAATCAGGGACAATCACAGGGTAACAAGAAGCCCTGGATCAAGAGAGGTACAAAACCTCCCCCTAAGGCATGAAGTATTGCCCCCGCTCAATCGGGTGGGGGGAAGACTTCAGTTGTTCACAGAGACCTGGCGGGACACCATCAGAGACAGATGGGTGCTCTCCGCAGTAAGTCTGGGATACAAGCTGGAGTTAAAAGGCACTCCTCCTGCCCAATTTATGAGGTCAAACGTGCCAAGAGATCCCCAAAAGAGAGGATCCCTCCTTCTGGCACTAGAACAACTATTGCTCCAAGGGGTAATCATGAAGGTTCCCCTGGAAGAAAGCGGATTCGGGTTTTACTCGAACCTTTTCACAGTCCCCAAACCAAATGGGGACGTGAGGCCCATATTAAATCTAAAAGGGCTAAACAAGTTCCTAAATATCAGGACCTTTCGGATGGAGTCGATCCGATCAGTAGCCACCGCCCTACAAGGGCAGGAATGGCTAGCCTCGATCGACATAAGGGATGCTTATCTGCATATTCCCATCTTTCCGGCCCATCAGAAATTTCTACGCTTTGCAGTAGAAGGGCGCCATTTTCAGTTCAGAGCCTTACCTTTCGGTCTGGCCACAGCACCACGAGTGTTCACAAAAATTCTGGCCCCATTATTGGCCAATCTAAGAACACAGGGTGTAACGATAATGGCATATCTAGACGACCTGCTACTAATAGACCACTCAGTGGAAAAGCTGGAAGTAGCTATTCACAAGACAATCGAGTATCTGGAATATCACGGTTGGATTATCAACCGGGACAAGTCAGCTCTAAGACCAGTCAAAAGTCTGGAATACTTAGGGCTAAGGCTGGATTCAAATCAGAGAAAGATTTTCTTACCTCCAGAGAAGGTGTCGTCTTTAAGAAATTTGACCCACTTAGTGGGTACAAAAAGAAAACCATCCATACGTCTCTGCATGAGGCTGCTGGGAAAGATGGTGGCTTCATTCGAAGCGGTACCCTACGGTCAATTCCATTCAAGGAATTTGCAAAGGGCCATACTGTCAGCCTGGAACAAAAAAGTTCAGGCTTTAGACTTACCAATGTCCCTGTCCCCTTCCGTTCGCAAGAGCCTCCATTGGTGGTTGGTGCCCCAGAATCTGGAAAGAGGGAAACCCTTCAGTCCGGTTTCTTGGAAGGTGGTCACTACAGATGCCAGCCTCATCGGCTGGGGGGCAGTGCTGGAGCAATGGTCTCTCCAGGGCAGGTGGTCAGAAGCAGAAAAGGCCCTGCCCATCAATCTCTTAGAGATACGAACAGCCCGGTATGCCCTAGTAGCATGGACATCCAAACTCCAGGGGTCCCCTGTCAGAATTCAATCAGACAATGCCACGGCAGTGGCATATATCAATCATCAGGGTGGCACCAAAAGTCGTGCAGCCCAGAAGGAAGCAAATTGCATCCTGGAGTGGGCAGAAAGATATGTCCCGGCCATATCCGCGGTTTTCATCCCAGGAGTGGAAAATTGGAGAGCGGACTTTCTAAGTCGCCAACAATTATGCCCGGGGGAATGGTCTCTTCACCCCGAGGTTTTCCAGGCAATATGCCAGCGGTGGGGAACACCGGATGTAGATCTGCTAGCATCCAGATTCAACGCAAAGGTGGACAGGTTTGTGTCTCGCACAAGGGATCCCCTAGCTTGCGGCTCGGATGCCCTAGTGTTCCCTTGGGATCGGTTCAAGCTGATATATGCATTCCCACCGCCACAATTGTTACCGCGATTACTCCGCAGAATCAGGGTAGAAAAGAAACCAGTGATTCTGGTGGCTCCAGCGTGGCCCCGAAGGGCATGGTACGCGGAGATTGTAAAAATGTCAGTGAGGAGTCCTTGGACCCTCCCACTTCGTCCGGACCTGCTGTCGCAAGGACCGATATACCACCCTTCCTTACCAGCCCTAGGTTTGACGGCCTGGCTATTGAAGCCCACATTCTGAAAAAGAGAGGGCTCTCTAATTCTGTGGTATCTACCATGATCAATGCCAGGAAACCGGTATCCAGGCAGATCTATTATAGGATCTGGAAAGCGTACATTACGTGGTGTGAGACCAAGAAATGGCATCCACGTAAGTACAGGATAGGGAGGATTCTGGACTTCCTACAGTGGGCTGTAGATAGGAAGCTGGCCTTGAGTACTATCAAGGGTCAGATTTCGGCCTTGTCAATATTTTTTCAAAGGCCCTTGGCTTCGCATTCACTAGTCAAAGCCTTTATACAAGGAGTGATGCGTATTAGCCCTCCGGTTAGTATTCCCATATGTCCTTGGGACTTAAACCTGGTTCTGTCGGTTCTACAGAAACAACCGTTTGAACCATTACAACACATTTCCTTGGTTCTTCTCACCAGGAAATTGGTTTTCTTAGTAGCCATTTGTTCGGCTAAAAGAGTGTCGGAATTAGCAGCTATGTCCTGTAAGGAGCCATATCTGGTTGTCCATAAGGACAGAGTAGTATTACGTCCTCATCCAGCCTTTCTTCCTAAGGTGGTATCGAGGTTTCATTTGAACCAAGATGTGGTTCTTCCTTCTTTTTTCCCCAAACCTAACTCAGTAGAGGAAAAGTTATTACATTCTTTGGATGTGGTAAGAGCAGTTAAAGCTTATCTAAAAGCCACTGCTCAGATTCGCAGAACGGATTCTTTGTTTGTTCTGCCGGAAGGCCCCAGAAGGGGTCAGGCAGCATCAAAATCTACTTTAGCCAAGTGGATTCGACAGGTCATAATACAAGCCTATGGCTTGAGAAAGAGACCGCCTCCGTTCAAAGTTAGGGCGCACTCCACAAGAGCGGTTGGAACTTCATGGGCAGTGCATCACCAGGCCTCCCTGGCTCAAGTATGTAAGGCCGCAACATGGTCTTCGGTACACACGTTTACTAGATTCTATCAGGTAGACGTTAGAAGTCAGGAGGATGTCGCCTTTGGGCGCAGTGTGTTGCAGGCCGCAAAAGATCCTCATGCCTGATGGCGCCCAGCTTATGTACCCCCCCCCTCATTTGGCATTGCTTTGGGACGTCCCATTAGTAATGACTAAGTCGCTCTGTGTCCCGTGATGTACGAAAAAGAAAAAGGGATTTTTATAACAGCTTACCTGTAAAATCCTTTTCTTGGAGTACATCACGGGACACAGAGCTCCCACCCCTCTTTTTGGGACACTTATTGCTTGGCTACAAAACTGAGGTGCTCCCGGGTGGGAGGGGCTTATATAGGGGAGGGTACTTCCGGTTTGGAATTGGCCAGTGCCAACACCTGAAGGTAAACTATATAACCCATTAGTAATGACTAAGTCGCTCTGTGTCCCGTGATGTACTCCAAGAAAAGGATTTTACAGGTAAGCTGTTATAAAAATCCCTTTATATCAGCTTCAGGTGTTTGGTAGCTGGTGGTGATCCAAGACTGGTTCATCTTTATGAAAGTCAGTCGATCAACCGAGTCGGTGGACAGGCGCACCCTGTGATCCGTGACAAATCCTCCAGCAGCACTGAATGTGCGTTCTGAAAGAACGCTGGATGCAGGACAGGCCAGTAGCTCAATTGCATACTGTGCAAGCTCTGGCCAGTGATCCATCCTCAAGACCCAGTAAGCCAGAGGATTTTCGGTGGGAAAGGTGTCCAAGTCTGACCTTGCCCCTAGGTATTCCTGCACCATGTATATCAGACGCTGGCGATGGTTGCTGGAACCGATCATACCTTGGGGCTGCGGACTAAAGAATTGTCTGAACGCATCGGTCAGACGGCCACCTTCCCCACCGCTCCTTCTTTGACTGACCGAAGCCTCAGCAACTCGTTGTCCAGGACCAGGAGTTTGTAACCTCCCAGTCTCTGGGAACGCGTTGCACAGACCTTTCTGCAAGGCCTCCCGGAGTTGTCTCATCCTCTGCTCCCTCTGCGACGGTAAGATAAGGTCCGCAACCTTACCCTTGTACCGTGGATCAAGGAGAGTGGCCAGCCAGTAATGGTCCCTCTCCTTGATCCGAAGAATACGAGGATCCTTCCGCAGACTTTGCAGGATCAGGGAGGCCATGCAGCGTAGGTTAGCTGAGGCATTCGGTCCGTAGTCCTCTGGGTCACTAAGGACGACATGATCCGCAGCCACCTCCTACCAGCCACGTACAAGTCCACGGGTTTCTTGGGACTGTAAATCATCCCTAAAAGACTGCTGCTGATGATGCTGAGTGCCAGGCTCTACCTCCATGCTGACACAATCCTCCTCCTCCTCCTCCTCCTCTTCCTGTGCGATGGGTGGGACAGAAGGAACACTGTCTGGGTAAAGGGGGCCTTGAGAGGCAAGGAAGTCCTCCTCTTCCTGCCTCTGTTCTGCCTCAAGTGCCCTGTCCATTATTCCACGCAGCGTATGTTCCAACAGGTGGACAAGAGGTACAGTGTCACTGATGCATGCACTGTCACTGCTCACCATCCTCGTGGCCTCCTCAAATGGTGCCAGGACAGTGCATGCATCGCTGATCATGCCCCACTGGCGTGGTGAAAAAAACCTGAGCTCCCCTGACCCTGTCCTGGTGCCGTAGTCGCACAGGTACTCATTGATGGCCCTCTGCTGCATGTGCAGCTGCTGCAGCATGGCCAATGTTGAGTTCCACCTGGTGGGCATGTCACATATAAGGCGGTTCTTGGGCAGGTTCAACTCCTTTTGCAGCTCAGCCAGGCGAGCACTGGCATTATAAGATCTGCGGAAATGCACACAGACTTTCCTGGCCTGCCTCAGGACATCCTGTAAGCCCGGGTACCTGCCCAAGAACCGCTGCACCACCAGGTTAAGGACGTGAGCCACACAGGGCACATGGGTCAGTTGTCCCTGTCGGAGGGCGGAGAGGAGGTTGGTGCCATTGTCGCAAACCACCATTCCTGGCTTAAGCTGGCATGGCGTCAACCACCTCTCGGCCTGCCCCTGCAGAGCAGACAGAACCTCTGCCCCAGTGTGGCTCCTGTCCCCCAAACACACCAGCGCAAGCACGGCATGGCATCTTTTTGCCTGCGTACTTGCATAGCCCCTTGAATGCCTACGGAGCACCGCTGGTTCCGGGGACAAAGCACAGGAAGAGGCCATGGAGGAAGAAGAAGAGGAGGGGGTGGAGGAGAGAGGTGTGTCACAACCAGTAGTAGCATTTTGGAGGCGTGGCGGCGGAACAACCTCCAACACTACTGCACCTTGTCCTGCATCCTTCCCAGCTGCCAAAAGAGTGACCCAATGGGCCGTGAAAGAAAGGTAACGTCCCTGTCCCTGCCTGCTGGACCATGAGTCAGCGGTAATATGCACCTTACCGCTGACCGCCCTGTCCAGCGAGGCCAAGACATTGCCTTCCACATGCCTGTAGAGAGCCGGAATCGCCTTCCGTGAGAAAAAGTGGCGTTTGGGAACCTGCCACTGAGGAACCGCACATTGCACAAACTCACGGAAGGGGGCCGAGTCTATCAACTGAAAAGGCAGCAGTTGAAGCGCTAGCAATTTAGCCAAGCTAGCATTCAACCGCTGGGCATGTGGATGGCTGGGAGTGAACTTCTTTCGACGGTCCAGCAGCTGGGGCAGGGAAATTTGCCTGCTAGAATCGGACGTCGGTGTACTGCTAGCAGAGTGCCCGCAAGTACTTGGCTGTGACACACCTAATTCTACACCTTCATTCCTCTCAGTGCAGGTTTCAGAGAGGACTGAAGGTATAGTGGGGTTGGAGATCCCAGCTGATGCGGTGCAAGGAGCGGTCCGCTTTGTTCTTTGGTGTGGGTCTTTAAGGTAGGCTTGCCAACGAGCTGCATGGCAGGTCAACATATGTCTGGTCAAGCATCTGGTGCCCAAGCGGCTGATGTTTTGGCCACGCGATATACGCTTGAGACATATGTTGCAAACAGCAGCTGTGCGATCTGATGCACTCGACTCAAAAAAGGCCCACACCAAAGAACTTTTTGAATAACGGGCAGAGGCAGCGCCCTGCAGAGGCGGAGCTCTGCGGTGTGATTCCGTCGGTGTGCTGCCCTTACGCTGGCCCCCCGAGGGCATCCTGCCTCGTTGGAGATGTGCCTCCTCCTCATCCTCCTCCTCCTCCTCTCTCCTATTAGGCACCCACGTGGAGTCAGTGACCTCATCATCCCCTCCCTCCTCATCACTGGAACCAATCTGGCAGTATGCTGCAGCTGCTGGAACATGACTGCCAGATTGGTGTCCTTCTTGACCATCCCCTCTCTCTGCTCTCACGCTACTGCCTTCCTCTAGCTGGATATCATCATCAGACCCTTCAAAACGCTGGGCATCCTCCTGGAGCATGTACCCAACACTGTGCTCAAACAGTTTGGGGGACTCCTCAGGAGGACATGGTGGGTCTAGGGAAGGAGTGACTGATGATGACATTGATACCAGGGAAGAGGACGCTTTGGCAGCTGCTTTGCCAGTACCCTGAGCCTGGGTGAGAGAGCATGAGGAGGATGAGGAGGGCTTGGTCATCCACTCTACCAAGTCTTCGGCATGATGCGGCTCAACACGTCCAGCTGCCGAAAAGAAGGACAAGTGTGTCCCATGGCCACGTGCCTCTAGACACAGAGCCTGCTTGCCCTCTTTTATTGGCTCCTGACTGTCTGCCTCTCCTTGTTTGCCTTCCAGACATTCTAATGGCCTGCAGGGAGATGGGAAAACCAGCAATACGGGCTAGCTTCAGGAGTATATTTTGCAGGAATCACACTACGCCTGCTGTAAGTGCTGCAAATGCCTGTTGGTGTAACACACTAGGAAAACACAGCAATACGGGCTAGCTTCAGGAGTATATTTTGCAGGAATCACACTACGCCTGCTGTAAGTGCTGCAAATGCCTGTTGGTGTAACACACTAGGAAAACAGAGCAATAAGGCGTAGCTTCAGGAGTATATTTTGCAGTAATCACACTACGCCTGCTGTAAGTGCTGCAAATGCCTGTTGGTGTAACACACCAGGAAAACACAGCAATACGGGCTAGCTTCAGGAGTATATTTTGCAGGAATCACACTACGCCTGTTGTAAGTGCTGCAAATGCCTGTTGGTGTAACACACCAGGAAAACACAGTAATACGGGCTAGCTTCAGGTGTATATTTTGCGGTAATCACACTACGCCTGCTGTAAGTGCTGCAAATGCCTGTTGGTGTAACACACCAGGAAAACACAGCAATACGGGCTAGCTTCAGGTGTATATTTTGCAGGAGGCACACTCCGCCCGCTGTAAGTGCTGCAAATGCCTGTTGGTGTAACACACTAGGAAAACAGAGCAATAAGGCGTAGCTTCAGGAGTATATTATGCAGGAATCACACTACGCCTGCTGTAAGTGCTGCAAATGCCTGTTGGTGTAACACACCAGGAAAACACAGCAATACGGGCTAGCTTCAGGAGTATATTTTGCAGGAATCACACTACGCCTGCTGTAAGTGCTGCAAATGCCTGTTGGTGTAACACACCAGGAAAACACAACAATACGGGCTAGCTTCAGGTGTATACTGTGCAGGAGGCTTAGCAACAATGACACTGTCCCCTGCCTATCCTTCTCTCTCCCTGCACACAAGGTTTATCAAAGAATATGACACTGACACTCTCCCTGCCTATCCTTCTCTCTCCCTGCACACAAGGTTTAGCAAAGAATATGACACTGACACTGTCCCCTGCCTATCCTTCTCTCTCCCTGCACACAAGGTTTAGCAAAGAATATGACACTGACACTGTCCCCTGCCTATCCTTCTCTCTCCCTGCACACAAGGTTTAGCAAAGAATATGACACTGACACTCTCCCTGCCTATCCTTCTCTCTCCCTGCACACAAGGTTTAGCGAAGAATATGACACTGACACTGTCCCCTGCCTATCCTTCTCTCTCCCTGCACACAAGGTTTAGCGAAGAATATGACACTGACACTGTCCCCTGCCTATCCTTCTCTCTCCCTGCACACAAGGTTTAGCAAAGAATATGACACTGACACTCTACCTGCCTATCCTTCTCTCTCCCTGCACACAAGAATAGCACAAAGAATATCACACTGTCCCTGCCTATCCTTCTCTTTCCCTGCGCCGGAACACACTACACAAGGCCGTCGCGCTGGCAGCATTTTATAGTGTGGGGCGTGTGCTAAACCCCCTGAGCTATAATTGGCCACAGGCAACCTGCCTGTGGCCAATTATGGCTCTCCTAGCTGCCGGCGCTGTGATTGGCCAAGCATGCAGGGTCACAGTGCATGCTTGGCCAATCACAGCACCGGGATTGCACTGCGATGGCGCAGTGTATTGTGGGCCGTACGCGTCACTCGAATTTGGTGCGAACGGCCCAAATTGTTCGATGTTCGCTGAACGATCGAACAGCCGATGTTCGAGTCGAACGTATGTTCAACTCGAACACCGAGCTCATCCCTAGCTGAGTTGCAACCAAAGAACACCATACCTACTGTGAAGCATGGGGGTGGCAACATCATGCTTTGGGGCTGTTTCTCTGCAAAGGGAACAGGACGACTGATCCGTGTACATGAAAGAATGAATGGGGCCATATATCGTGAGATTTTGAGTGCAAACCTCCTCCCATCAGCAAGGGCATTGAAGATGAAACATGGCTGGGTCTTTCAGCATGACAATGATCCCAAACACACCACCCGGGCAACGAAGGAGTGGCTTCGTAAGAAGCATTTCAAGGTCCTGGAGTGGCCTAGCCAGTCTCCAGATCTCAACCCCATAGGAAACCTTTGGAGGGAGTTGAAAGTCCGTGTTGCCCAGCGACAGCCCCAAACCATCACTGCTCTAGAGGAGATCTGCATGGAGGAGGGGCCAACATACCAGCAACAGTGTGCGACAACCTTGTGAAGACTTACAGAAAACGTGTGACCTCTGTCATTGCCAACAAAGGATTTATAACAAAGTATTGAGATGAACTTTTGATATTGACCAAATACTTATTTTCCACCATAAGCTGCAAATAAATTCTTTCCAAATCAGACAATGTGATTTTCTGGATTTGTTTCCACATTTTGTCTCTCATAGTTGAGGTATACCTATGATGACAATTACAGGCCTCTCTCATCTTTTTAAGTGGGAGAACTTGCACAATTGGTGGCTGACTAAATACTTTTTTGACCAACTGTATGCCCACTCTAGTAATTTCAGGTGGCCTCCTGTGCCCTCACGCCCAGCCCATAATGTGTATGTGTGCCACTGTAATACAATGAGATGGCCTCCTGTATCCCCGTGCCCAGACCATCATGTGCGTGGGTACCCATTGTAATACTATCAGGTGGCCTCCTGCATCCTCTCACCCAGCCCATAGTGCACATGCATGTCTGATCTAATAGAGCTTTAGCTGGTCCCTTTCCTACCTTTATAGTCCCTGCTGGAAGCATAGACGCCCCATAGGTGGACATACCAGGGTCCCAGGGCTAGAGGGTCTCTTTAAGGGACTGCTAATGCTTAAGGCCCCTTTCACACTGAGGCGCTTTGCAGACGCTATTGCGCTAAAAATAGCGCCTGCAATGTGCCCCAAAAAAGGCGCTCAATTGTATCCAATGTGAAAGCCCGAGGGCTTTCACACTGGAGTGTTGCGCTTGCAGGAGGGTAAAAAAACTCCTGCAAGCCGCATCTTTGAGGCGCAATAGGAGCGGTAAAAATACCACTCCTATAGCACCCCTGCCCATTGAAATCAATGGGGAAGAGCCTCCAAAACGCCCGCAAAACGCCGCAAAGAGGCATTATTGCAGGCGTTTTTAACCCATTTTCGGCCACTAGCGGGGGTTAAAATCCCCCCGCTAGCGCCCGCAAATCGCGGCAAAAAATACGGTATAGTGGCGCTAAAATTAGCGCCGCTATACCGCCAGCGCATCCAGCGCCTCAGTGTGAAAGTAGCCTTACGCCTAACTTTCTCAAGAAGGGTTCCTCCAGAGGTTGCAATGGGTTCATCGAGCAAGGACCAATTTCTGCCTCTCAGATAAGTATCCACTGATGCCAATGATCTTTTTAGCTGTATGTAAGAGGGGGATTTTTCTCAATGACCACAAATATGAGCATTATTCCCAATGGCCTTCACACTAATGTAGCGTGAGTTGTCGAAATAGAAATTATTAGCACCCTGAGACGAGAAAGCTATTTCAAGGGTTCCTCTCTGTTAGAGTGGTTGAGAAAGGCTGCTTCGAGCACTAGTACAGGCACATTAAAAGTTCAGGCTGGTCATGTTTTATTACCTTTTCTCTAGGCTGGGTGGTCTATACTGAGACTACTTAGTAAACGAACGGCATCATGATGATTTCTTCTCGGCGGCGGAGCCATGACACCATGTACTTACAGTATGTGCTTAGTCTTTCAGGTGGGTGGAAGACTGAGAACATCTTGTGGCAAAGAAGAGGTATTGCGGGGGGTAGCCATGGAATGAAGTTGAGTATTGAAGCCTAAAGCATGGTACACACTGGAAGTTTTTTTTGTCCAACCCAGCAGGCTGAAGGAAAAAAAACTGAAGAGCTCCAGAGGAGATCCTGTACTAACCAACTGGTCCATAAGGTGCGCAGGGGCGCTGCCCCCCTAATCTTTATGCGGGGCGCCAGACGCATGGATTTCAACAAGTTTTTTTATTTAAATTGACGTACATGATTAGAGCCTGAGGCTCTGATTGGCTTCAAAAAGGTTGGGCGCAGAGCACTGCGTCCAAAGCCCACCCACTTGTGACATTAGCGAATCAATATTCGCTATTGTCTTCCGGCTTCTCCTCCTGGCCAATCAGGACAGGAGGCGGGTCTTAAGACCGGATTGGCCGAGAGGAGAAGCCATAAAAGCCTAGACCTGGACAGAGTAAGTGTGGACCCGGTGATGGGTTTGTTTGCCCCCCGCCCCCCCAAAAAAATGGAGCACCAGCCGCCACTGGTACTAACAATCCGATGTTAGTGCAGTGATCTCCCCCACTGAGCTATTGTGTTCTGACAGAGGGACGGCTCAGCCATTGGCTGAGAGTGCTGATCGGATGCCTTTTTCAATCATGCACCTGCGACAGAGTTTCGGACATTCGGCCGGCTTCTGTTGGTTCAGCTGCTGTACACACGGGCCTGGTTTCTATTGAACTGGCTTATATCTCCTGATATTTGGCCCATGTGTATGGGGCTTTAGCTATTGTTTTTAACACTGGCAAGACCTTTTTTGGACAACTAAAATTTTGACTTGAGATGGGCTTTTAAAGCTATACTCCAAGCAGATAAAACAAATAATGCAGCAATGCATTCAATAAAACAACATTACATTGACTTATGCATGTAAGTAATGTCAGCACCTGAATTTGTCTCTTGTTATCCCCTGCACAGCATCACTCAGACTGGGGGCAGAAAATAAACCACTAACAGCCAATCAGGCTCTGCTGCAGTTCATAAGTCTTAACAAGAATCTTGCTGGCAAGGGTGTATTCATCATAAAACTATTTTCTTAGAATTCATTTGGAAGTTGAAACAGGTCAACAGTTATCTAGAACATCACACTGTAATTGGTAACACCAAGCAGATTTACCTACTTTTCTTTATTAATCATTATCCTTCCTCCTGCCAGCTCCACCTTCTGTCCCCAACCACTTATGTGTTCATGCAGTTTTATTATAACATGATGTTTGCTAAATGTGATTAGCCCATTACCGTTCCTCATGTCGCATCACTCACTTCATTGTATTTAGACTGTAAGCTCTTGTGGACAAGGCCTTCACAACCTTTTTCATAGTCTATGATGTTGTGTTAGTCCTTGTTTGCTTATGTTGTGATTTTCCCTCTAGAAGATTATCGGCTGTGGAACATGCTGGTTCTACAGAAATAAAATGTACATTTATTTACACCTCTATAAATAATGAAATGTAAAAAAAAAAAAAACACATTAAAAAAAGCTTGTATTCAATCTTCTATTTATGTAAAAATACTGAATCAAAGCTGGGAGCTCTATTCACAATAATCTGCCTCTGGGCCACAAACATGAGGGTTCTTGAGTGCACAAAGTTGGGTAAGCGGCACACCCATTGCTGTACCATGAATAACCAGTTTTGGTCATGAATAGAGCTGCAGGAAACATCTGTGATGAAACAACATATGGGTGTGATCTATTTGCTTATTTCCTTCTATAGACAACATCTCTTTTTGTTTGAGGCCATGAATTTCTGACTACACCAGGAGACTTCCTAGGTTTTACCATTGTGGTCTTTGTGAATTGGTCATCTGTCTTATTTAGTGTTTGTCACAGTGATGGGTATCGGTATTTACAGTGCCTTGAAAAAGTATTCACACCCCTTGAAATTTTCCAAATTTTGTCATGTTACAACCAAAACGTAAATGTATTTTATTGTGATTTTATGTGATGGACCAACACAAAGTGGCACATAATTGTGAAGTGGAAGGAGAATGATAAATGTTTTTAAAAATGTTTTACAAATAAATATCTAAAAAGTGTGGCGTGCATTTGCATTCAGCCCCCTTTATTCTGATACCCCCAACTAAAATGTAGTGGAACCGATTGTCCTCAGAAGTCACCTAATTAGTAAATAGAGTCCACCTGTGTGTAATTTAATCTCAGTATAAATACAGCTGTTCTGTGAACCCCTTAGGCTGGGTTCACACTAGTGCGACACGACATCTGTCCTACTTTGGATCCGACTTTGCCCTGCGACATGAAGCCGACATATGTCCGACTTTCAATGAACGGGGATCCGACTTGGTCCCCGCCAATACCAGGCACTGTGTTTGGTATGAATCTTGAGGGGGAACTCCAGGCCAAATTTTAAATAAAAAACCGGCATGGGTTCCCCCTCCAGGAGCATACCAGGCCCTTGGGTCTGGTCTGGATTTGAAGGGGAACCCCTACGCCGAAAAAACGGCGTGGGGGTCCCCCCCAAAATCCAAACCAGACCCTTATCCGAGCACTCAACCTGGCAGGCCGCAGGGGAAGAGGGGGGACGAGAGAGCGGCCCCCCTCCCTCCTGAACCGTACCAGGCCACATGCCCTCAACATGGGGGGTTTGGTGCTCTGGGGCAGGGGGGCGACCTGCGGCCCCCCCACCCCAGAGCACCCTGCCCCCATGTTGATGAGGACAGGGCCTCTTCCCGACAACCCTGGTCGTTGGTTGTTGGGGTCTGCGGGCGGGGGGCTTATCGGAATCCGGGAGCCCCCTTCAATAAAGGGGCCCCCGGATCCCGGCCCCCCCACCCTATGTGAATGAGTATGGGGTACATCGTACCCCTACCCATTCACCTGGTGGAAAAAAATTGCAATAAAAAAACCACACAGCTTTTTAAAGTATTTTATTGCACAGCTCCGGGGGTCTTCTTCCGACTTCGGGGGTCTCCGGTGTCGTCGCCGCGCTCTCCGGTTCTTTCTTCTGCCGGGCCTCCGCTATCTTCTTTAGCTCTTTTGCTAGCGGGGCCCGGTCTTCTCCGTCGTCTGGTTTGGATTTTGGGGGGGACCCCCACGCCGTTTTTTCGGCGTAGGGGTTCCCCTTCAAATCCAGACCAGACCCAAGGGCCTGGTATGCTCCTGGAGGGGGAACCCATGCCGGTTTTTTATTTAAAATTTGGCCTGGAGTTCCCCCTCAAGAGCAGAAGAGCACAAGTCGCATGCCAAAGTTGGATCATGCAAGACTGCGGTCTGACTTTGATCCGACTTCAATGATAGTCAATGGGCTGAAGTCGGATCAAAGTCGGACCAAAGTAGTACAGGGAGCATTCTCAAAGTCGGACCGACATGTGTCGGACCAGTTAAGACGGCTCCCATAGGGAAACATTGATTTTCACACGTCATGCGACATGAGCTCCCAATGTCGGAGCGTTTGTCGCCCCAGTGTGAACCAGGCCTTAAGGCCCCTTTCACACTAGCGGACCATATGTCTGTTTTTCCATCCAACTGTTTACGAATGAAAAAGGGACATACATTGGTCCCTATGAGATTGCAGGTGTCAATGGATGAATCCTCTGTTTCTGCAGACGGAGGAAAATCCTATTTTTCTATCCATCTGCAGAGCGGATCGGATGAACACGAACAGACGGTCCGTGTTCATCCGATCCCCCCATAGGGGAGAGCGGAGATCTGACAGGGCGGTCCCTGCACAGTGTGCGGGGACCGCCCTGTCATCCGCCGGCTCAGTGGGGATCAGCGGATCCGTCCCGTGTGAAAGGGGCCTAAGAGGTTTGTTAGAGAATGTTAGTGAACAAACAGCATCATGAAGGCCAAGGAACACACCAGACAGGTCAGGGATAAAGTTGTGGAGAAGTGTAAAGCAAGGTTAGGTTATAAAAAAATATCCCAAGCTTTGAACATCTGACAGAGCACTGTTCAATCCATCATCGGAAAATGGAAAGAGTATGGCACAACTGCACACCTACCAAGACATGGCCGTCCACCTAAACTGACAGGCCGGGCAAGGAGAGCATTCATCAGAGAAGCAGCCAAGAGGCCCATGGTAACTCTGGAGGAGCTGCAGAGATCCACAGCTCAGGTGGGAGAATCTATTAGTCGTGCACTCCACAAATCTGGCCTTTATGGAAAAGTGGCAAGAAGAAAGCCATTGTTGAAAGAAAGCCATAAGAAGTCCCGTTTGCAGTTTGCGAGAAGCCATGTGGGGGTCACAGCAAACATGTGGAAGAAGGTGCTCTGGTCAGATGAGACCAAAATTTAACTTATTGGCCTAAAAGCAAAACGTTATGTGTGGTGGAAAACTAACACTGCACATCACCCTGAATACACCATCCCCACTGTGAAACATGGTGGTGGCAGCCTCATGTTGTGGGGATGCTTTTTCTTCAGCAGGGACAGGGAAGCTGTTCAGAGTTGATGGGAAGATGGATGGAGCCAAATACAGGGCAATCTTAGAAGAAAACCTGTTATAGTCTGCAAAAGACATGAGACTGGGGTGGAGGTTCACCTTCTAGCAGGACAACTACCCTAAACATACAGTCAGAGCTACAATGGAATGGTTTACATCAAAGCACATTCATGTGTTAGAATGGCCCAGTCACAGTCCAGACCCAAATCCAATTGAGAATCTGTGGCAAGACTTGAGAATTGCTGTTCACAGACGCTCTCCATCCAATCTGACAGAGCTTGAGATATTTTGTAAAGAAGAATGGGCAAAAATTTCACTCTCTAGATGTGCAAAGCTGGTAGAGACATCCCCAAAAAGACTTGCAGCTGTAATTGCAGTGAAAGGTGATTCTACAAAGTATTAACTCGGGGGAGGAATACAAATGCCCCCCACACTTTTCATATAATTATTTGTAAAAAAATTGATAACCATTTAACATTTTCCTTCCACTTCACAATTATGTGCCACTTTGTGTTGGTCTATCACATAAAATCCCAATAAAATACATTTACGTTTTTGGTTGTAATATGTAATTCGTAAAATGTGGAAATTTTCAAGGGGTATGAATACTTTTTCAAGGCACTATAAATCTTCTTACAGCTAGACATTTTAAAATCAGCTTATCTTGGAAGGGAAGAACTTTCCCCTGAATGATCATTCTGCAAACACTGATGACTTTATCCATTAAGAACATTTTCCATGTGTAAGGAGCACCTGCGGTGTTACCAAAACTGGAAACGTCACGCAGATCTGTTTTTATTAAACATTGACTCCAAGGCACTTATCTCTCACAGATGAGCTCACCTCTCATTACTTAAAGCAGAGGCCGGCCAAATGATTTTGTTTTTTAAAGTCAGCAGCTACAAATACTGCAGCTGCTGATTTTAAATTAAAGACACTTACCTGTCCAGGGTGCCCGTGATGACGGCACCCGAAACCGATCTATGGCTCGGCTCTCGTGTGCTGCCGCCGCCATCTTCGGTAAGGGAATCAGGAAGTGAAGCCTTGCAGCTTCACTTCCTGGTTCCCGACTGCGCATGCGCGACTCGCGCTGCGCGTTCCCACTGGTCCCTGCTCTCTTCTGGGACCTGTGTGTCTCCCAGAAGTCAGCGGGGGGGGCGAAGGAAGTGGCGTAGATACCCGCGGGTGGCTCGGGTATCTATGCCTGGAAGTGGGAGCAATTACCTGTATTACAAAAAGGTATCTGCTCCCCCTGAAAGGTGCCAAATGAGACACCGGAGGGGGGGAGGGTTCCGAAAAGCGGAAGTTCCATTTTTGGGTGGAACTCCGCTTTAAGATTACCACCAGATTCCCCAACAGGACGTTTATGGGATCTGCTTTTGGATTCCTGACTTGGCGGGGCAACTGCCCCATTTTCATGATGTTCATAGTGACACAGGGTGACCACGTGTCCCGGATTGCCCGGGACAGTCCCGCATTTTGCAGGTCTGTCCCGGGCACATTCATTCCAGGACAATACAGTGTCCCGGAATGAAACTGACACAGCTACCCCCCCCCCCCCGGGCCAATCTGATGCCCCCAAAAAAGGCCGCCACATCACCGCTTTACTCACTGACAGTACTTGTCTGGGCTGGGAAAGCCTGGAGGAGCACAATCCCCGCCCCCTGCTTGTGATTGGAGAAATCATAAATCCCGCCTCTTGTGTCCAATCACTGTGCTGTGATTCGTTACAGCACAAGCTGTTTTTTGGGAAGGGAGGGTGTCCCTGAATGGTAGTTTGGAAATGTGGTCACCCTATAGTGACACTAGTCACACATGTCACAAATACATACACTACTGTGAATTTTTTTTAGGCAGGTGTGAAAAAATGCTGTAAATAAAGAATGCTTTCAGAAATAGAAGTGTGAATAGTTTATTTTTATCAGTTAACAAAATGGAAAGTAAATGAATAGAAGAGAAATCCAAATCCAATCAATATTTGGTGTGACCGCCCTTTGCCTTCAAAACAGCATCAATTCTTCTAGGTAGACTCGCACAGTTTTTGAAGGAACTCGGCAGGTAGGTTGTTCCAAATATCTCAGAGAACTAAGTGCAGATCTTCTGTGGATGTCGGCCGCCTCCAATCCTTCTGTCTCTTCATGTAAACCCAGACAGACTCCATAATGTTGAGATCAGGGCTCTGTGAGGGCCAAACCATCATTTCCAGGAATCCTTGTTCTTCTTTACACTGAAGATAGTTCTTAATGACATTGGCTGGATGTTTGGGGTTGTTGTCCTGTGGCAGAATAAATTTGGGGCCAATCACAGACCTTCCTGATGGTATGACATGAAATGAAAGTTTCTAGGCTGTCATGCAAATCCCTTATCAGTGACCTGGAACAATCATGCTGCCCAGTAAAACACCAAGAATTTCACCACTGAGCAGTGGCGTAGCGTGGGTTGTCAGCACCAGGGGCAAGGCAAGTAATTTGCTCCCCCCTAACCTGCGGACTTTTAGCACTCCCCGAGTCCCTTCAAATACAATAGTCCACTACACTGACCACTACACTACACTGACCACTGTACTGGCCGCTACACTACACTGACCACTATACTGTCCGCTACACTACACTGGCCACCAGGGCCGCCATCAGGAATTTTGGGGCCCCTTACACAGCTTCAGGCATGGAGGAGAACCGGGGGGGGGGGTGCTGCCGCCGCAAATTGAGAAGCGAGGGGGGTGCCATCCGGGGCCCTGGGGACCTCTGAGCCCCTTACAAAAAATAAATAAAAATAAAATAAAATTGTTATTTTTTATTATAAAAAATACATAAAAAGGGGGGGTTACCATCCAGGGCCCTGGGAACCTCCGGGCCCCTGGGGACCTCCGGGCCCCTTACAAAAAAAAAAGGGGGGGTTGCCATCCGGGCCCCTTACAGGTGTACTGCCTGCACCCCCCTGATGGCGGCCCTGCTGACCACTATACTGTCCTGCCTCTCTCTGCCCCTCTCCCTCTCCCTCTCTCTTTGCCCCTCTCTCTCTCTCCTTCTCTGCCGCTCTCTCTCTCCCCTTCTCTGCCCCTCTCTCTCCCCCCTTCTCTGCCGCTCTCTCTCTCCTTCTCTGCCGCTCTCTCTCTCCTTCTCTGCCGCTCTTTATCCCACTCTGCCCCCCTCTCTCTCCCTCTCTGTCCCCCTCTCTCTCGCCTCTCCCCAGTACGTGTTCATCCTCACCTTCTTGTCCTGCATCGGTCCGGACTCCGGAGGAGGAGAAGACAGCGGCCACTTTTCATTACATGTCTCCCCCGCGCTTTGGTCACCATGGTCAGTGTCCGACTCTCTGTGATTGGGCGTATGGGGGTCATGTGCAGAAGCAGGACTTCAGGAGCAACCGCGATCACGGAAAGGCCAGCCCCACGCCGCACATGACCCCCATACGCCCAATTACAGGGCGAAGGACACTGAACATGGCGGCCGGAGCACGGGGGACACAGGAAATTAAAATTAGGAGGAGGCAGCAAGTAGTGACACACACTGGCTCGAAATTTCGCCCCCCCTAAGTGTCGCGCCCGGGGCCACGGCACTCCCTGCACCCCCCACGCTACGCCACTGCCACTAAGCTCTCCTAAAAGTGCCAATTGTTTGTGTCCACATTGTCTGTGCAATGCATTCCAGGAACAGAACCTGACCCCTGTAAACACTTTGTATCCTGCAGTATTCTTTTATTATGTGATCACAATTCATCTCTGTGTGTCACAGTTTTCTACAACAAAGATAAAAGCTGAGAATGTTCCCAGAAGACTTCTATGAGGTCACCAGTCCAGCCAAGGCTGCAGATCCTCACCTTCCATATACAGTACATTCAATGGTTTGTAAAATAACTCCTGCCTGCCCTCTAGTGGACATATTCCAGTACTGCAGCTCAGGCTGGCTATATACTGTATATACAGGGGGACAGCTGCTGCTGGCTTGTTTTTTTTTTTTTTTTTGAAGGTGCATTGGAGTAGAATTACAGCCAGAGAACTAGTTTATTCCAGAAGGGGAGGGGTGCTGGCTGTACACTTCCTAAAGGATCATTCTCAGATGTGTGTTGTATCGGTCTATTCATCTGTAATGTGACGTCAAGCAGTGTCTGTGCACAAAATGTACAGTGCATTAAATGGGGGGTCCGGGTACTAAAATGTACAGTATATTAAATGGGGGTCCGCACAACAAAATGCACGTTATATTAAATGGGGGGTCCACACAACAAAATGTATGTTATATTAAATGAGGGGTCCGCAGAACAAAATGCACGTTATATTAAATGGGGGGTCCGCACAACAAAATGTATGTTATATTAAATGGGGGGTCCGCACAACAAAATGCATGTTATATTAAATGGGGGTCCGCACAACAAAATGCATGTTATATTAAATGGGGGGTCCGCACAACAAAATGTATGTTATATTAAATGGGGGGTCCGCACAACAAAATGCATGTTATATTAAATGGGGGTCCGCACAACAAAATGCATGTTATATTAAATGGGGGGTCCGCACAACAAAATGTATGTTATATTAAATGAGGGGTCCGCAGAACAAAATGCACGTTATATTAAATGGGGGGTCCGCACAACAAAATGTATGTTATATTAAATGGGGGGTCCGCACAACAAAATGCATGTTATATTAAATGGGGGTCCGCACAACAAAATGCACGTTATATTAAATGGGGGGTCCACACAACAAAATGTATGTTATATTAAATGGGGGGTCCGCACAACAAAATGCATGTTATATTAAATGGGGGTCCGCACAACAAAATGTATGTTATATTAAAAGGGGGGTCCGCACAACAAAATGTACATTATATGAAATGGGGGGGTCCACACAACAAAATGTACATTATATTAAATGGGGGTCCGCACAACAAAATGTACATTATATTAAATGGGGAGTCCACACAACAAAATGTACATTATACTAATTGGGGGGTCCACACAACAAAATGTATATTATATTAAATGGGGGGTCCGCATAACAAAAGGCACAGTATGCTAAATGGGGGTCAGCACAACAACATACCCGGTATATTTAATGGGGGGTCCGCACAACAAAATGTACGGTATATTAAATGGGGGTCCGCACAACAAAATGTACAGTATATTAAATGGAGGGTCCGCACAGCAAAATGCATGTTATATTAAATCGGGGGTCTGCACAACAAAATGTACGGTATATTAAATGGAGGGTCCACACAACAAAATGTACGGTATATTAAATGGGGGGTCCGGGTACCAAAATGTACGGTATATTAAATGGAGGGTCCGCACAACAAAATGCACGTTATATTAAATGGGGGGTCCGGGTAGGTATATTAAATGGAGGGTCCGCACAACAAAATGTACGGTATATTAAATGGGGGGTCCGCACAATAAAAGGCACGTTATATTTAATGGGGGGTCCGCACAACAAAATGCACGTTATATTTAATGGGGGTCCGCACAACAAACTGCACGTTATATTAAATAGGGGGTCCACACAACGAAATGTACATTATAATAAATGGGGGTCCGCACAACAAAAGGCACAGTATGCTAAATGGGGGTCAGCACAACGAAATGTACATTATATTAAATGGGGGGTCCGCACAACAAAATGCACGTTATATTAAATGGGGGGTCCGCACAACAAAAGGCACAGTATGCTAAATGGGGGTCAGCACAACAACATACCCAGTATATTAAATGGGGGGTCTGCACAACAAAATGCACGTTATATTAAATGGGGGGTCCGCACAATAAAATGTATATTATATTAAATGGGGGGTCCGCACAACAAAATGTACATTATATTAAATGGGGGGTCCGCACAACAAAATGCACATTATATTAAATGGGGGGTCTGCACAACAAAATGTACATTATATTAAATGGGGGGTCCGCTCAACAAAATGCACATTATATTAAATCGGGGGTCCGCACAACAAAATGTATGGTATATTAAATGGGGGGTCCGCACAAAAAATGCATGTTATATTAAATGGGGGTCCGCACTACAAAATGCACGTTATATTAAATGGGGGTCCGCACAACAAAATGCATGTTATATTAAATGGGGGTCCGCACAGCAAAATGCACGTTATATTAAATGGGGGTCCGCACAACAAAATGTACATTGTATTAAATGGGGGTTCCGCACAGCAAAATGCACGTTATATTAAATGGGGGTCCGCAGAAAAAAAATGTACATTATATTAAATGGGGGGTCCGCACAACAAAATGTACATTATATTAAATGGGGGGTCCGCACAACAAAATGTACATTATATTAAATGGGGGGTCCGCACAACAAAATGTACATTATATTAAATGGGGGTCCGCACAGCAAAATGCACGTTATATTAAATGGGGGTCCGCACAAAAAAATGTACATTATATTAAATGGGGGTCCGCACAGCAAAATGCACGTTATATTAAATGGGGGTCCGCACAAAAAAATGTACATTGTATTAAATGGGGGGTCCGCACAACAAAATTGGATTGATTGAATACAGTACAGGTTGGTTGTTTGGTTTAGGTAGGTTCTCATATCTAAATTTGATTGTACACCGATTGTAACGCGTGTGATGAACCATCTCCATAGAGAATAATGGATTTTTTCCCCCCTCTAGCGTTTTGTAGCTTCAGGCGACAAAACGGTCAGGTGTGAGTGCAGCCTAAGTAAAAATGGACACATGCCCTTAAAGGGTCCCGTTATAGGGGGCCGCCATTTCTCGTTTCCTGGCCGATTGGAGGGTCGGGTCCTCTTTCCCGATCTGTGAGAACGTTCCAGGGGAAGCCGTTGGATCGGTGTGACTGTCAGGCAAATAGCGTTTTCAGAGGACGAGGTCAGCGATGACGGTCTACAACTACCAGTTTCGTATAAAGGGGGCATTGTTAAAAAAAAAAAAAAAGTCAGAAATGCCCCTTCGAGCCCCCGCCAAAGGGACACACACTTTGTGCAGATTTGTAATGCTTGTTATTGGACTGAACACACCGCTCCTTCACCGCTGTAAAGAAGCGGCTAGCAGGATTTTTGGAGCGGTCCTGCAAGCGCACCGCTTCAGTGTGAAAGCCTTCGGGCTTTTACATTGAAGGCTGAAGGGCATGATTTTTTCATGCGGTATAATAGCGCTAATATTAGCGCTAAACCGCATGAAAAACGCCCCAGTGTGAAAGGGACCTTACAGTTATCAAACCTTAAAAGAAGGATCACATTATAAAATAGAAATAGGATTTTCAAACAATACAAACGTGAAAATAAAACATTATTGTACAATGTAACCTTTTAGAGGAAATGAGAGTTTCCTCGTCATCAGTGTGACATGGAGCCACCTGCTGGTTGCTGGGATGGGGGAGGGACAGGGTGCTGATACATAGGATGGGGGGGGGGGGGTGCCCCTCCCCCACCCCTCCCAGTCTATATAATGGCTCAGGCTGCTCTGCTCTGTCTCAGTCTTTCTCAGACCTCTGAGTACAGATAGCACTTATCTCTCCTTTCCCCCCTTGCTTTGTCACATCTGACCCCCCCCCCCCCCCAAGGAGCCCCCCCCCTTCTGTTACATCTGATTCCCTTCATCTTCCTAAAGGTAAGTGCCTTCCACCTCTCTGCTGCCTTCTGTGCTGTATGGTGACTTTTATACAGCTGTTTGTTTTATTGTTTTAAGCTTTTATTTTATAGAAATGTTCTTCCTGCTTATTATGAGTTTGTGTGTTTTTTACATACAAAGAAACATAGAAGTGTGATGGTGGCAGGAAAAGACCAAGCGGGCCATTCAGTCTGCTTCTTGGATTTAATATTTAGTTTATTTAACTTTAACACTGTGTGTGTAAAAAATGTGTTTTATATATAATCTCTATCCTCAAGATGCCTAATTTTATTTGTCCTGGTATAGATTAGGTTACCAGTCAAGTCTAAAGCCCTGTACACATGGGCCAAATGTTGGGTGGCATCAGTTGGTCCAACAACCAACCAGTGTGTATGGCAGGTGGTCCAACAGAAGCCAGCTGTGCATGTTGGGAAAACCCAGCAGCTGACCGGAGTTTTCTGTTTTCCCTCCACTGCCTGTGAGAAAACAAAAGAACAGCAGAGACGATTGCTGTACTAAAATTGGATTGTTAGTACAGCGACTCGAGCTGGGTTGAATGGGCGGGGGGTGAGAACTAGTGTGTACTAGGCTTAAAGTGTTTGTTAACCCTTACAGACCACTTCTGCCTAGATTATGGATTGCCTGTAGGTGCAAGAAATATCTCCTAGACCTACACGGTTAAGGAGATATTTGCAGAAAAGACAGCACTGATGTCTACGACAACGACGCACTGAGCGTGCTGCGGTGAAGGCGATTATGCTGGCTCCTGCACGCATGCGTGGGAGTGATGTCATCGCTGCTCTGGCCAGTCACAGCGCCGGAGCAGCGATACCCGGAAGTCAATCGGGTATCATGGTGGAGGAGAGGAACGAGGGTCGCTGCAGGGGCTTCGATCTCAGGTAAGTAATTCATAATGAGCTAGTATGCTATGCATACTGGCTCATTATGCCTTATCTTGCAGGGGTTTTTTTTTTTTTGGAAATGGTTTAGAGGGTTTACTTCCTCTTTAAAGCTGGCCATAGATGGATTGAAATTTTGGCCAGCTCAACTGCAACTGGCAGAATTTTGAGCCATCTATGAGCAGCCTGATTGTTGATCGATTGAGCAGAGAAATGCTGGTGGTTTTATGATATGGTGAAAAATGTTTAATCAAAATACAGTGGCACCTCGATTGCGAGTAACGCGGTTAACGAGCGTTTGGCACTACAAGCACTGTATTTATTTAAAAAAAAAAAAAAAAAAAAAACCTGACTCGGTTTGCGAGTGTCTCGCAAAACAAGCAGGATTCAAGCCAAAGCGGTGTGCAATACCGCGTTTGGCCTGAGGTGGGGCGGCGCCGGAGCCGTTCGGAAATGCTTGGAAAATCTCAAATACTCTGTACCCGAGTTCAGCCGAGGTGTCCTCGGCCCTTCCCGAGTGTTTGCGAGGCTCTCCAGCGCCCCCCGCCTCTGGCCGCATGCGGCATTGCATGCCATTGAAGTTAATGCCGCACAAATTCTTTGTTTCCATTGACTTCAATGGGAAACTCACTTTGATATGCGAGTTCTTTGGATTACGAGCATTCTCCTGGAACGGGTTATGCTCATAATGCGAGGTTCCACTGTACTAAAGTCTTTTGAAAGCCCCACTGTGGCATTAGTCATTATTCCGGTACTAAAGTTATCTGTGGCTTTGTACTGTCTTTATATGAAGATGTGAAGGCCTTCAAGTCCCTGGGATGAGTCCTGTCTGCAATGAGGAACCTCATGTATGTGGATGATTGTGGACATGTTGAGGGTTGGAATTGCACGTATGGCTCTATAGTCAGGTTGGAACATTGTGCAAATGTGATCTCGACATTGTGGAGTAGGCTATGCTCTATAGAGGTGATCATAATTCTGAACTGCTCCGAATTTGTCAGTTGGCTTTGACGGTCACTTGGCTGAAGGACCCTTGGGTGGAACCATTTAAGTGCCCTTTTCCCATCTCTTCTTTCCTGTGGGTGGTGCCAGTTGCAGTCTTGTACCAATCTTAATCTTTGAGGGCTTTGTCTTCCAACTGCGATGATGACTAAAAGTGCCACCCATTCTCAAGAGTCCAGAATCCTTTAACCACTTGCCGACCGCCTCATGTGCATATACGTCGGCACTTTGAAGAGGGATCTCTCGGTAATGGCGGCAGCTGCTGCCACAACCGAGATATCCATCTCTTCAGGAGACGGTCCTGTAAACGATAATGGTGGTCTCTGCGGCGGATTCACTGAGAGATCACCGTTTATCGGCGGTGGGAGAGGGCTCAGCCACGCTTACCGGAGCTGTCGGTAGCGGCGGAGGCCATCGGGTCCTTTGCCTTGCTGGGTATGGGGACAAATGAGGGGGAAGATGGCCCCCACCCATCTCTATACCATAGCAGGGTGGAAGCGGCGTCAAAACGTCACTTCCGCCCATACGTCTTAAAGGCACTTTTTTTTTCTCAAATGACAATTTTTATTTAGCATTTTAGTGTAAATATGAGATGTGAGGTCTTAACCCCAGAGCTCATATTTAAGAGGACCTGTCGTGCTTTTTTCTATTACAAGGTATGTTTACATTCCTTGTAATAGGAATAAGTGACCCATTTTTTTTTTTAAGTGTAAAAAGTAATAAAATCAAGTAAAATAAATAAGAAAAATAAAAAAAATTTAAAGAGCCCCGACGAGCTCGTGCACAGAAGCGAATGCATACGTGAGTAGCGCCCGCATATGAAAATGGTGTTCAAACCACACAAGTGAGGTATCGCCGCAATCGTTGGAGCAATAATTCTAGCCCTAGACCTCTAACTCAAAAGATGCAACCTGTAGAAAAC
Organism: Rana muscosa; assembly: GCA_029206835.1. NCBI lineage: Eukaryota > Metazoa > Chordata > Amphibia > Anura > Ranidae > Rana > Rana muscosa. Next base: position 1,083,919,158 of record CM055117.1, on the reverse strand, counting down.
TTTGCCTATACTTTGTGGAAAGCTGTCAATGCTAAGCCAATAGACATTACTGATGCCTTATTGGGTCAAGTGCCTTGCCCCCATCTTTCAATGTGTTCAAAGGTATCTTTTCCATTCATAGAAATGGGTCTGTCCTGACTGAGTGCCAGAAACTGCCAAGTGGTCCTATACATAATAGTCCTGGTCCAGTCGTCTTCATGGAAAGAAGGGTTAGGTGGTCCTGCAGCTGGGTTGGAAATCTCCCTGTGCAATGGCCGATTTCAATTACCGCACATTCCCCCAAAGCTGGTCGTTTTTGCAATCTGATTGTACAATCTGTTCTATGAAAACTGTAGTGGCTCTACCTAAACTGTGTCCATCAGACTGGCTCCTGTAATTCCTAGTCATTGATGGAGCTAAAGGAGAATCGGATTGCTAGCTGTATGACCAGTTTACATTCAGAATCTGAAGGATGCAAATTTAGAATCCTGGATTATCTTGCTGGTATAAGACTACCAAAAGGAATTTTATACCAAGGTTCTCCTGCAATGTGTAATTATAACCTGAAAGGATTTGTAGACTGCTATTCATATGCATTTGTCCATTTGGCTGTGGATGGTGCTGTCGGTTGGGGGAGGGAAAGCTTTCTGAGTCATTATCTTTATGGTGATGGCTCAGAAGCTTCTACTGGGCAGGAACCTCCTGAAGAAACAAAAGGGCCCCAACCCCCTCTTATGGAGGGAACAGCAGAGTCTGGGAAAATAAAACAAATGCTGTGTAGATCATTCTAATGTCTAATCACTTGGAGAACCAGTCTGGGCTAGGCTTGTTGAAGAAGCGAAACATGGCGTCTTCAGTGGTGCTCCAATTAACCATATTCGCCAGCACACCAAGGATCGTTTCAATTGCGTCAAAAGTTTTATTGTATAAAAAAAATCACAAAGTGCAACGTTTCGGAGCCGCGTATGACCCCTTCATCAGACAAGTGGTGCTCCAGACTATTGTATTCCCTGGTTTTGACTTTTTTTATTTTATTTTTTTTAGATGTCTCTTTATGAGTTTTCAAAGATTTGCCTCTTAAAGGGGTTTTTTTTTTCCCCCACCTTAATGCATCCTATGCATTAAGGTGAAAAAACATCCGACAATACCGCCCCCCCCCCTGAGCCCCCTTTTACTTACCTGAGCCCTCGAAAGTCCCGCGCTCGTCCCCGTCATCCTCGTTTCTGAGCCTGGCCGCTGATTAGCTACACTGGATGGATTGAAAGCAGCGCAGCCATAGGCTCACGCTGCTGTCAATCACATCCAATAACGCGGCGCGCCGGGGCCGAGTGATAGTGAGAAACTATAGCCGCCGGCTGTATCACTGGAGCGCGCCCGCAAGGACTCACCACCATGCTCGCTCGCATATAGGTGGTGAGTTCTTGCGGGGAGGAGCTAAGACAGCCGCAGAGGGACCCCAGAAGACCAGGTTCGGGCTCACTCTGTGCAAAATGAGCTGCACAGTGGAGGTAAGTATAACATGCTTGTTTAAAAAAAAAATATATATATATATATATACTTTTTTATTTAGAACCCCTTTTTAATATCTACAGTTTTAAAAAAAGCCAATTTATTCTTGAATATTCCTATGCAGTGGTAAATGTAAATAACCAACTATATGGTTCGGGAGCAAAATCTCACTTTGGAGATGGCACATTTCTTGCTGCTGTCAACTGCCTGATGTGCTGATCCAAGTTTAAAGCTGTCGGATGAATATGGTAGCCAGGCAACTGGCTTTTTGTGTAGGAGAGGTTAGGAGTGGCAGCTTTTCTTTAGCACAAGTTTCCTTTTGAGGGTCTCATTCAATGTATGCAGTTTGCATGTTGCTGTGTAGTAATGTGCAGAGGAGGCACTCTAATTAGGTGGCTGCCTTAGGCCTTGCAAACTCAGGGGCCCCGTGCGGCTGCCTAATTTGCCCAATACCTCACCTTTTCTGAAGTGTCACAGGAAGCAGTCTGAAGGGCAGGTTTCTTGAAGATGCTAGAAAGAAAATTGTCTGCTTTATTGCCTCTATGCCACCGTATTTGTTTTTTTTTTTTTCACCAATCACTGACAGTCCTGCTTTTTTGTTTGTCTTCCAGGATAAGTATGTTTATACAAAATCTTTCCCGCCACTTTTCTATGGAAAATAACGGGTATCCTTCACCCACTGCTTGTGGCAAGTGTGACGGTCGGGAAGCATTTAGAGAAGCCTGATCTCCAGAACCATCGCCACTCCAGCTGGAAGACGTAAGGTATGTTTGGGGGTCCAGTCCTCTGGATTTCTTTTTAGAGGAGTGGCAAGGTTTGCCACCAGTGTAAATGAGTGCTAATAATTTTCAAGACAAGATTTTGGGGTGTATTTCCTTCTAAAGTCCAAGCAGTACGCCTTGTACCTTAAGGGACCTTTATGCTTATCCTGAAACTGGTGCAAATAAAACAGACGTTAACTGTTAAAAGTGTATTAATATTGCTACTATCATGGGCTAGAGAATAAAAAAGTTATTGCATAAAGCGGTGTCCTTGTAACCGAATCCTCAGCATGGTTTGTAATACAGAGATAACCAGACTGACTCATTATCGTGGCTGCTCTATGTAGGTGAGAGGTCACCAGGAAGATGGAGGTTTTCTGTCTCTAAGGCGTTAAACGCCTCCTTCAAGACACTCTGAAATTTTGGATCAATATTGTCTTACAATCTTCAGACCTTAGCTGGGTATACACTAGTACAGTTGTCTCCAACTGTGCCTTGGGGGCCAGATGTGTCCCTTTGCTTGCCCTTTTCTGGCCCTTGGGGCACTATTCCTCCAACGGAACACTGTTCTGACTTTTTTTGCAGAGGCCCCGCCATGAGACAGCATATTTTTGCAGCCAGCGTCAAGAGGTTAACTTTTCACATTTGTGATTTTTAACAATGTTAACGACACCCCAAGCACAGGTCGCAATGCAGTGTCTACCTGCACCAGATCGCATGGTACAGATGTACCACATGATCTGGTTTCTTTTCTTTTTATTCTAGACATCCCTCATCTGCATAGGTAGTTTTGTGGTAAAAGTGAACTAGCCCTTTTGTTAGTGGGTTTGTTATTCCTGATGGTGGTTTTGTTCCTCATAGTAGGCTGTGTCTGTTTAATATCTGTATCCTGACACCACACATCCTGATCTTATCTCCCTGTCTACATCTCTGAATAAAGGCCAGGCTCTCCTATTACACCAGGCCTGACTCAGCTGTTCATTCATCTGTAACTATAGCAACAGGCCAGCAGGACACAATGGCCTTGGTACAGGCCTCAGCCTGAGCTGTAGTACTGGTGGCAGAATCGGTGTCCTTTGATAGACCTCACATGGCATTATAAATGCGACCTATGCTAATTAGGGAATGAAAACCATGGCTGGCAGACGTATACACCTGTTAGTGTTGTCTCACATCACTTAGGACACGTCTCCTTGTCCAGGCTTTGCCATATTCTGCCATCGCTATTAAATTGTAGCATTTCAAAAATGTGTGAATGTGCCAAACAATCTAGGCATTCAGCATGCATTTTTGTTTACCACTTTCCATTCCCCTTGTGAAAGAGGTTGGGATTTGGGCAGTAGGGTTGCCACATCCCTTTAATCCAGGACACATTAATTACACAGGCTCTGAGGCTGATTAAGGTAGTAATTAAACTCTGTGCCTTAGCTGCATTAAATTGGCCTCAACCTACGTACAGTGGAACCTCATATTGCGAGTAACCCGGTTAACGAGCGTTTCGCAATACGAGCACTGTATTTAAAAAAATCCTAACTCGGTTTGCTAGTGTCTCACAAAATGAGCAGGATTCAGGCCAAAGTGGTGCGCAGTACTGCGTTTGGCCTGAGGTGGGGGGGGGTTGCCGGAGCCGAGCAGTGCTGATCGCAGCTGTACGGAAATACTCAGTTTCCGAGGTCAGCAAAGCTGTCCTCGGCCTTTCCGGCTGTTTTCGAGGCTCTCTGGCCGCATGCGGTATTGCATGCCATTAAAGTTGATGCGGAACAAACTATTAGTTTTCATGGACTTCAATGGGGAAACTCGCTTTGATATGCAAATACTTTGGATTACGAGCATTCTCCTGGAACAGATTGTTTGTAATCTGAGGTTCCACTGTAATTCATGTGTCCTGGATTAAAGGAATGTGGCAACCCTATTGGGCAGTGTTGCATAACAGAACGCATTTGGCATGGTGCTATAGCTGGATTAACCCACGTTTGTCATTTTGCCGCATATCTAAGCTAATAAACTGGGAACCTTTGGAAACATTAATTTGCAAGGATTTCCTTACTCCCTGTTTGGCTCTAGGACAAAGTAAAGGTAAATCTCCCCAATGGGACATGGATGACAAAAAATAAACAGGCAGGGGTTATAACCCTTGTGCGATCTAAATTGAAAACAGAAATTTCCCTATAGTTCTACTTTAAGCTTTTTTGTATATTAATGGTGACAACCAGTGTCTCCCTTCGGAGAGATTTCTTTACTTCCTGTTTTGGCTATGGGCAGGAAGTGAAATCTTCCCATCTGGTCTCAACCGGTTATACTTTATCCAGAATAAAAAGCTTTGCCTTTAGTCCTACTTTTAGGGAAACTGTATCCAGTGAGACCAGACATGCTGGATAAGATTTGGCGTTTACACTTTAAGGTGACCACACATTACAACTTGAATCTTTAAAGCCAGTAATCTATAAAAAATTGTTCTAAGTGCAAGGGTCAGATCTTATTTACATTTAAAATTGGATGGATTTTCCTATGTAGACTAGGGGCCTACCAGATTGGAACACGTGGCCTGCCATCTCTAATATACAATCTGATTGTACAAAGACTTCTAGGATTGTGGCATATTGCAAACTCTAGAGAATGCAGTGTTTGTAGGTAATATACCATTGTGATGTAACATAAGTTTCTCACCTTATACCCCAATGTTATTAAAATGGGTGCCTCCAGCACTGGGATACATATAGCTCTACAAGCCATTAAATATTTATTTTTTCTCCTTACAGACTCCAGCGGCAGAGTTCGTTTGTCTTGTCTTATCACTACAACAAATCCCTGGACAATCTAGTCCTTTTTGGGTTTATACATCAAAGTATAACACGTCAAAATGGTTGGCTTCAAACCCACAGATGTTCCACCCACCGCGGCTGTGAAGTTCGTTGGTGCCGGCACAGCAGCTTGTATAGCTGACTTGTTCACCTTCCCCCTGGACACCGCCAAAGTCCGACTGCAGGTTTGTAAAGAACAAACATGGTTCAAACATCTGCACATTATTCGGCACAACATTGTGCGCATTTGGGATTAATGTTCTGTAATGTCGGTAAACCTGAATTTGGTTGCTGCACTTGATGCCTCTTGGCCGTGTTAAAGGGTCTGTTCACCAAAAACTGATACTTCATTGTTACTGAAGAGTTAAACAATCTAAAGTTTCCTATTTTGGGGACTCTACTGGTGATATTTATGCCTGGGTGTTCCTGGATCCATTCACCTAGTGTACCCATTAGGAGGGGTTCACACTATCCTTGCACAGAGTTTCTAGGTATGCATCCCTGCTGTGCCCATCATGAGGGCTTCCACCATCCCTGATCTGCATACCTGCTGTTCCCACTATATCTCTGAATACGAGTTCCTGGGTCTGTACACCTTGTGCCCATCACAGGCTTCCACCATCCCTGATCTACATTCCCCTGGTCTGGACACCTACTGTCCATTATGAGGGGGTTACCACCATGCCTATTGGTTTTGTGTGTATTTTTATATTCTGGAAAAACTAGAGAACAAAGGTGGGCAGGGAGATCTCATTATTGAGCGTATAAGAAGCAGGGGCTGACCCAGCCCATAATGTTTCATGTAGCACTTTCACCTTTGGGTGGCCCCCGGGAACTCAAAGCCAAATGTATTCAAACTATTACACTGGTACAAATTTTTGTTTCCACAGATCCAAGGAGAGAGCAAGACCTCTGTCAACTTGAAGACTGCCCAGTACAAGGGAGTCTTTGGGACCATTTCCACCATGGTCAAGACAGAAGGGCCCAGGAGCCTGTACAACGGGCTGGTGGCGGGTCTCCAACGACAGATGAGCTTTGCATCCGTCCGTATTGGACTTTATGATTCTGTCAAGCAATTCTACACCAAGGGATCAGAACGTAAGTGGTTGCATCCCAAAGCAAGTCTGCCATAAAAACCCATTTCCCTGGCCTTAAACGTACAGCTGAATGTTGGTTTTTGGGATAGTAGTATGCTTTCAAATGATCCAGAGGCCAGTATAAAAGGGGGCCAAGGTGGCTCTTCTCTCAGAAAAGAGATGGGACTGAAGATCTACCCCCCCCCCCAAGTGGACCTGTCTGGAGGCCCATTGTGTGGGCTGGGACATATGGATTTCTTGCCATCCCTAGAACTTAAAGGCTCCCCCTTGGCAATGTCTTTAACCACCTCCAGCTGCCCTATTAAGACCTGAAGCTGGTATTTATTTGACACTTCATCTTAAGTCCCAAGTCTACTATAGGCTTGTACAGCAAATATGTGAAGGGAAATGCATTCTGCAGCATACTATAGAAATGCAAGCATACATACTGGTGGAAGAGTCATGGCTGGGGTCCCCTTGAATCATGGGCATGGGAGCTCTTCTAAACTGTATGACCTACTCTGCCAATTTAAAATCTATTTTTGTTAACTCAATGTACCAGTTTATGCTCTTAAAATTCTGCATGTACAGAAATGCCTGATCTGTAGTAATTTGATTTCTTGTGCGTTGACATATGGCCAGTTCAGAAAATATCTGTCGGGCCATATTTGTGGAATTGGGTGGTCAATGCCCTTAATTGATCAATTTCTTACAGATGTCGGAATTGGGAGCAGGCTTCTTGCCGGCTGTACCACTGGAGCCATGGCGGTTGCAATTGCCCAGCCCACAGATGTGGTCAAAGTGAGATTCCAGGCTCAGGCCAACATTTCCAGTGCTAAGAGGTACAAGGGAACAATGGATGCCTACAAGACCATCGCTAAGGAAGAAGGCATGCGTGGCCTCTGGAAAGGTTTGTCAAGCTCCTTTTTATTCCATCGCTGAATGCTTAGGATTGGATGTTCCTTTTAGAGAAAGGACTATGCTTCCAAATGGTTTGCCATTATCCAAGGGTGCCAAGTTGGCTATTAGAGATGGGATAAGTAAGGATAATCTATGAAACCGTCTACCCAAAGATGCAAAGCTTGAGATATTGCTAGTTCATTTAAGACTAATTTTGTGTGGCAAGTTTGAACTACATACCGTATATGCCAAGTTTTTCAGCACTTTTTTTTTGTGCTAAAAATGCCCCCCCTCGGTTTATACTTGCGTCACCTTTTTGTGCCTGATCTCCCGGATTTTTGGGGACCTGGTACTGGCCAGCCATAGGTCCCCTGGACCTTGCAGTTGGCACACCTGTAGCCTCACTCTTCCTCTACAAGTGTGCAAAGTTTGTCTGGGGGACCTACGGCTGGGGAGCACCATGTGTTTTTTTTTTTTTTTTTTCAAAGCCGGGCACCCCTTCCATAGACTCCCATGTTAAACGTCAGTCTAGTCATGGGCACAGAGGCATGGACACCCTAGGCTTATGTTCAAGTCAAGTTTTCCCTGTGTGTGTGTGTGTGTGTCCCCCTCCTGGTGTTGGGAAGGGAAAGCTCCCCAATGGGAGTAGTGATGCAGACAGCTCTTGACTCTGCATCTTAAAGCCCAACCCCAGCAAAAGTTAAGATGGCCAAATGCATAACATCTAGGGCATATTTAAAGCACATTAACGCGCCTACAGCGTTGATGAGCATTTAGGATGTTTGCACAGGTGTTCCATGTGACAGGCAACACTTAACTTTTTTTTAACAAGGCTAAAATGGCAAATCACTTGACACTTTGCAACCGCACTGTAAATGCCATAGGTGCATTTAAGGTGTGGTTGTAGCCAGTTTCAATGGAAGAAGTAGTAAAGCGTCCACGCTTGATAAACTCTACGTTTTTGCCTTGCCACAATACTAATGATGCAGTGTGAACACCTTCGTCCGCTCACCATTGTAACAATTGGTGGCATTGATGGGTGTTCAGGGGGGGTAAATAAAACGACCAAACTGCAAATTTTCAATGCCTGTGTGAAAGGGCCCCTACTGGTAACCCTATTAGGATCTGGCAGCCTTCTGTGCTTTAGGAACATGTGCTTTCCTGTGTAGGGGAACCGTATTTATAAAGCCCTTCAAACTCCTAACCTATAATGCTGGTCTAACCAGCTCAGTCTTATTATTTTTATTTTTTTTGGCATGCCCTGATCTTAGTACTGAGCTACTTCCTTGTAGCTTTTCCTGTGCAGTAAGAAAAATAAGGGCTCCTGTACTACGGTGGCATGCTTTGCTTGTGTTGCTGAGCACAGTACCAACTATCCTGTATATGCTTTCACTGCACTTGGAAATGCTGATGGAACTCTCCCCAATTAAAGACATGGCCAGTTAAAGCTCAGTCTCCTTTTGCCTAGAAGGTGACCCAATGTTTCAAAGTGTGTAAAAACCCACATTTGACCTTGGCATACCCTAGCTGAACTGTATTAAACAAAATAACTTGCCACCATAATACAGTAGGAGCTTCTCTGTTCTGCTCCTGCATGAGCTTTGCAAACTACATTCTGGTAAAAGCGGAATTGACACAAGTTTTACTTAGAATGACATCTCTGCCATTAGACGGTATATCCTTTAAATAAAATCCTAACATACCTATTTTTTTTTTCCCCCCACAGGTACCGCCCCAAACATCACCCGCAATGCCCTTGTGAACTGTACTGAGTTGGTCACCTATGACCTCATCAAAGATGCCCTCCTTTCATACAACCTTATGAGTGGTGAGTTTCTGGATATTTACCCTTCACCCAGCAAAATTTAAAAGGACCACTATTTGATTATCCGGTGTGGCTGCCGGAGGGTTAAGCTGACCATACATACAGGTCCTTCTCAAAAAATTAGCATATTGTGATAAAGTTCATTATTTTCTGCAATGTACTGATAAACATTAGACTTTCATATATTTTAGATTCATTACACACAACTGAAGTAGTTCAAGCCTTTTCTTGTTTTAATATTGATGATTTTGGCATACAGCTCATGAAAACCCAAAAATCCTATCTCAAAAAATTAGCATATCATGAAAAGGTTCTCTAAACGAGCTATTAACCTAATCATCTGAATCAACGAATTAACTCTAAACACCTGCAAAAGATTCCTGAGGCTTTTAAAAACTCCCAGCCTGGTTCATTACTCAAAACCGCAATCATGGGTAAGACTGCCGACCTGACTGCTGTCCAGAAGGCCATCATTGACACCCTCAAGCAAGAGGGTAAGACACAGAAAGAAATTTCTGAACGAATAGGCTGTTCCCAGAGTGCTGTATCAAGGCACCTCAGTGGGAAGTCTGTGGGAAGGAAAAAGTGTGGCAGAAAACGCTGCACAACGAGAAGAGGTGACCGGACCCTGAAGAAGATTGTGGAGAAGGACCGATTCCAGACCTTGGAGGACCTGCGGAAGCAGTGGACTGAGTCTGGAGTAGAAACATACAGAGCCACCGTGAACAGGCGTGTGCAGGAAATGGGCTACAGGTGCCGCATTCCCCAGGTCAAGCCACTTTTGAACCAGAAACAGCGGCAGAAGCGCCTGACCTGGGCTACAGAGAAGCAGCACTGGACTGTTGCTCAGTGGTCCAAAGTACATTCGGAAATCAAGGTGCCAGTCTGGAGGAAGACTGGGGAGAGGGAAATGCCAAAATGCCTGAAGTCCAGTGTCAAGTACCCACAGTCAGTGATGGTCTGGGGTGCCATGTCAGCTGCTGGTGTTGGTCCACTGTGTTTTATCAAGGGCAGGGTCAATGCAGCTAGCTATCAGGAGATTTTGGAGCACTTCATGCTTCCATCTGCTGAAAAGCTTTATGGAGATGAAGATTTCATTTTTCAGCACGACCTGGCACCTGCTCACAGTGCCAAAACCACTGGTAAATGGTTTACTGACCATGGTATTACTGTGCTCAATTGGCCTGCCAACTCTCCTGACCTGAACCCCATAGAGAATCTGTGGGATATTGGGAAGAGAAAGTTGAGAGACGCAAGACCCAACACTCTGGATGAGCTTAAGGCCGCTATCGAAGCATCCTGGGCCTCCATAACACCTCAGCAGTGCCACAGGCTGGTTGCCTCCATGCCACGCCGCATTGAAGCAGTCATTTCTGCAAAAGGATTCCCGACCAAGTATTGAGTGCATAACTGAACATAATTATTTGAAGGTTGACTTTTTTTTTATTAAAAACACTTTTCTTTTATTGGTCGGATGAAATATGCTAATTTTTTGAGATAGGATTTTTGGGTTTTAATGAGCTGTATGCCAAAATCATCAATATTAAAACAAGAAAAGGCTTGAACTACTTCAGTTGTGTTTAATGAATCTAAAATATATGAAAGTCTAATGTTTATCAGTACATTACAGAAAATAATGAACTTTATTGCAATATGCTAATTTTTTGAGAAGGACCTGTATTTATTTTTTTCCTTCAGCCAGCAGGCTGAACAAAGACTTCTCCATCCACAAACGAGGTGGCTTCAGAGAATTGTCCATGTCCCTTTTTAACAATCTAAACCTTCTACTTTTGTCAAGCAGGGGAGCCCACACTGATGGAAATTAAGCTAGTCCCTGCTGAGCTGACCATTTCAGTTGGTGTAAAGCTAGCTTAAGAGGTGTCACTTGGCAAGTCCTACATTGGGTTGAAGGCATGAATAATGCCTTGGCAATCGCCATAAAAGCCTGAAATTCTAATCATTGAGCAAAGGCAGTTATTGCCAAAATGAAACGGCTTACTTTCAATTGTATATTTAACAACCAAAAAAGACCAAATTAAAGGTTCAGGGTTGGGGGGGGGGGATACACAACTTTGAGTGTCCAATAGCTGCATACCTTCATGTTGGCACTTCAGTTATCAGTTTGATCCTGTGCACGTCTTGGGGCTCGCTCACACCAGGTGTGGTGGGGCTGAACTGTTGGGTTTTACCTGCACAGAACCAATGCATAGACCAAACTCTTGGGATCTAATGGACAGTTTGTATCTTGGCGTGTTGAAAAAAGTACTGCATCACAACACAGCCATAGTGAAATAACTATTGAAATGTCACACAGAACATTCCAGCAGCCTTGCATTCAGTAGGATTGCTGGTGTGAACGGGCCCTCAATGTCCCCTCAGAATGCATAGAAAGAGAAAATTTGCCCAAAGAAGCCAAATTCTCCTTCACACCCCCCCCCCCCCACTATACAGCAATGATTTGTCAACCTCAAAATGGTTCCGTTGGGCATCAGGGTCCACTTTATTGACAAGATTGGGACTTATGAGGCTTTTAATAAACTAGACTAGCATGGTTTCCTATGCAATCCTAATCTTGTGTCGTTCTTGCAGACAACCTCCCATGTCACGTCACCTCTGCGTTTGGAGCTGGCTTCTGCACCACGGTGATCGCCTCCCCTGTCGATGTAGTGAAGACAAGATACATGAACTCTGCCAAGGGGCAGTATCGGAGTGCTCTTAACTGTGCCTTCACCATGTTTCAGAAGGAAGGACCATTGGCTTTCTACAAGGGGTGAGTTAAAGGGCTTTCACTTCATAATACCAACCACACCACCCACGTCACAGAGCTCCATAGTTGCCCTGCTGATGTCAATCTTTGCATCCAGGCTGTATTATAAATGTCAGTAAATTGATTCCCCTGAATGCCCCTTTAATGATGCCATTGTTGACCAGCTTTTGGTTATGCTAAACACATGGTTATCTGGCTAGACGTTGGCCTTGGAACCAGCATAGAGTAAACAAAGGATGGAAAATCTACCTATTTGTATGCTTGTTCCAGGTCACATTGCACCTAGACTACCAGCATTTTTATATTTGGCAATGGAAACCAACGAAATTCTCAGGTCCTCTTTAACACTAGCATGGATTCACCAAGCTTCAATTGGCCCCTAAACCATACTAGGTCACTTGCTAGTTCAGGGCAGGGAAAGTCACTTAACCACTTAACGACCGCCCACTGTAAATATACGTCGGCAGAATGGCACCGACAGGCAGAATCACGTACATATACGTGATTGCCTTTGTATAGTTGGGGGGTCCGATCGGACCCCCCTTCACAGTGGGTGGTCGTTTTACCTTCGGGAGCGATCCGGCATGAGGGGACGGCCGTTTGATTCCGGCCACCCCCTCTCGATCGCTCCCGGCGAATGAGAGAGCTTCCTCTGCCTGCCAGGCAGGAGGAAGTGATGTCATCTCTCCTGCGGCGCTCACATATACCGAGCGCCGTACAGGAGAAGATGCAGGTTAGTACACAAAACGGCACACTGACACCAGGACACATAGGCACATAAATCGCCCCCCCAGATCACCCCCCAGCCCCCAGTCAGTGTCACTGATTGCAGTGACCATTTATTTAGTGATCACTGCAATCAGTGACATTTGTGACTGTAAAAGTGTCACTACATTTAGTTTTAGGTCCAGTGTAGCCCCCTAACCCCCCCTAATAAAGGTTTAACCCCTGATCACCCCCCAGGTAACCCTATCACCACTGTCGCTAAGCGATCGTTTTTATGATCGTTGTCTTAGTGTCGGTGATGCCGATAGGTAGCCAGTAATTTTTTTTTAGGTTCGCCGTCAGGTACCCCCATATATTACCTAATAAAGGTTTAACCCCCTAATTGCCCCTAGTTAACCCTTTCACCAGTGATCATATAAGTGTTACGGGTGACGCTGGTTAGTTTGCTTTTTATAGTGTCAGGGCACCCGCCGTATATAACCCAATAAAGGTTTAACCCCCTGATCTCCCGGCGGGTGATATCAATTAGGTTTTAGCGTCAGAGAGGGTCTGCGTCACACCCCAGGCAGCGTCAGGTTAGTGCCAGTAGCACTAACACCCACGCGTGAAGCATACACCCCCCTTAGTGGTATAGTATCTGATCAGATCAATATCTGATCTGATCAGATCTATACTAGCGTCCCCAGCAGTTTAGGGTTCCCAAAAACGCAGTGTTAGCGGGATCAGCCCAGATACCTGCTAGCACCTGCGTTTTGCCCCTCCGTCCAGCCCAGGCCACCTAAGTGCAGTATCGATCGATCACTGTCACTTGCAAAACAAAAACACACAACTGCAGCGTTCGCAGAGACAGGCCTGATCCCTGCGACTCCAGTGCTGTAGGGGGTGATTTCACCACCACAGTTAAAAAAAAAAAAAGCATATATGCCGAAGCATTGGGGCAGCAGGGGCAGAGGAGCGATTTTGCTCCTAATGCCGCGTACATACGGTCGAAATTCCGACGGAGGCTTGCCCGTGGAAAAGTCTGACCATGTGTACGCGGCATAACTTTTGTGAGAAGATGCCCCCATGCTTCTGCATATATAAATGGTGCATGTATGCCCATTAGAAGTGGGTGGATGAAGGGCGGTATTCTAATGGTGGGCATACCCACCGATTTTTTTTTTTTTTCATTCAGCCAACAGGCTGCATGAAAAAAAAGATTACAATACATGTCCAACAAGGACCAGCAACGTACTGGTATGTTGCTGGACTTTGAATGTTTATACCAGAATGATGCCTGCGGGTTTAGGTATCATCTTGGTATCATTCTTTTCAGCCAGCGGCCGGCTTTCATGTAAAAGCAATCCTAGTGGCTAATTAGCCTCTGGACTGCTTTTACAAGCAGTGGGATGGAATGTCCCCCCCCCCCCCCCCGGATATAAAAAGCGCCATTGGGAAAGCATTTTATCACACCGATCTTGGTGTGGTCAGATGCTTTGAGGGCAGAGGAAAGATCTAGGGTCCAATAGACCCCAGTTTTTTCAAAAAAAGAGTACCTGTCATTACCTATTGCTATCATAGGGGATATTTACATTCCCTGAGATCAATAAAAGTGATAAAAATAAATATGGAAGCAACAGTTTAAAAATAAAAAAGCAAAATTAATAATAAAAAAATAAAAAAAAAGCACCCCTGCCCTGCCCTGCTCTTGCCCAATGGCGAACGCAAGCGTCGGTCTGGCGTCATATGTAAACGGCAATTGCACCATGCATGTGAGGTATCACCGCGAAGGTCAGATCGAGGGCAGTAATTTTAGCAGTAGACCTCCTCTGTAAATCTAACGGGGTAACCTGTAAATGCTTTTAAAGGCTTTTAAAAATGTATGTAGTTTGTCGCCAATGCGCGTTTGTGCGAAACTTTAAAGCATGTCGTGTTTGGTATCTATGTACTCGGCCTAAGATCATCTTTTTTATTTCATCAAACATTTGGGCAATATAGTGTGTTTTAGTGCTTTAAAATGAAAAAAGTGTATTTTTTCCCCAAAAAATGCGTTTGAAAAATCGCTGCGCAAATACTGTGTAGAAAAAAAAAATGCAACACCCACCATTTTATTCTGTAGGGCCTTTGCTTTAAAAATATCTAATGTTTGGGGGTTCAACATAATTTTCTTGCAAAAAATTTTTTTTTCATGTAAACAAAGTGTCAAAGGGCTTTGTCTTCAAGTGGTTAGAAGAGTGGATGTAAGCTTCCTAATGTGTGTAAAATGCCAGAACAGTTCAAAACCCCCCCAAATAACCCCATTTTGGAAAGTAGACACCCCAAGCTATATACTGAGAGGCATGTCGAGTCCATGGAATATTTTATATGTTGACACAAGTTGCGGAAAAAATACAATTTTTTTTTTTTTTTTTTTTGCACAAAGTTGTCACTAAATGATATATTGCTCAAACATGCCATGGGCATATGTGGAATTACACCCCAAAATACATTCTGTTGCTTCTCCTGAGTACGGGGATACCACATGTGTGAGACTTTTTGGGAGCCTAGCCGCGTACGGGACCCCAAAAACCAATCACCGCCTTCAGGCTTTCTAAGGGTGTCAATTTTTGATTTCACTTCTCACTGCCTATCACAGTTTCGGAGGCCATGGAATGCCCAGATGGCACAAACCCCCCAAATGACCCCATTTTGGAAAGTAGACACCCCAAGCTATTTGCTGAGAGGTATTGTGAGTATTTTGCAGATCTCTTTGTCAGTTTTGAAAATTGAAAAAAAAAAAAAGAAAAAAAAAATATTTCTTAATTTTCAAAAACAAATGAGAGCTGTAAAATACTCACCATGCCTCTCAGCAAACAGCTTGGGGTGTCTACTTTCCAAAATGGGGTCATTTGGGGGGGTTTTGTGCTATTTTGGCATTTTATGGCCTTCAAAACTGTGATAGGTAGTGAGGAGTGAAATCAAAAATTTGCACCCTTAGAAATCCTAGAGGCGGTGCTTGGTTTCCGGGGTCCCGTACGTGGCTAGGCTCCTAAAAAGTCCCACACATGTGGTATCCCCGTACTCAGGAGAAGCAGCAGAATGTATTTTGGGGTGCAATTCCACATATAACCATGGCATGTGTGAGCAATATATCATTTAGTGACAACTTTTTGTGTTTTTTTTTTTTTTTTTTTTTTTTTTTTTTCATTATTCAATCACTTGGGACAAAAAAAAAATATTCAATGGGCTCAACATGCCTCAGCAATTTCCTTGGGGTGTCTACTTTCTAAAATGGGGGTCATTTGGGGGGTTTTTGTACTACACTGTCATTTTAGCACCTCAAGAAATGAGATGGGCAGTCATTAAAAGCTGTGTAAATTCCAGAAAATGTACCCTAGTTTGTAAACGCTATAACTTTTGCGCAAACCAATAAATATACGCTTATTGACTTTTTTTACTAAAGACATGTGGCTGAATACATTTTGGCCTAAATGTATGACTAAAATTGAGTTTATTCGATTTTTCTTATAACAAAAAGTAGAAAATATTTTTTTTCAAAATTTTCGGTCTTTCCGTTTATATTACAAAAAATAAAAATCGCAGAGGCAATCAAATACCATTAAAAGAAAGCTATTTTCGGGAAGAAAAGGACGCAAATTTCGTTTGGGTACAACATTGCATGTCCGCACAATTTACAGTTAAAGCAGCGCAGTGCAAAATTCTGAATTCACCTCTGGTCCTTTAGCTACCAAATGGTCCGGGGCTTAAGTGGTTAATGATTCAGTGCTGGGGTCTGGTACAATTCCCTGGTAGGTGATTATTGAAAGCAATGTCAGTATGACAACTGGGCACACTGCTTTTTTGGGAGGTAAAATGGCAGCATGATTTGCTTTAAAGTTCATGAGTAAATTGTGGCCACTGACTTTAAAAAAAAAAAAGGTAGTTATCCTGATTCAAGTTTTGCTATCCAAGTTTCAAATGTGGATCCAGCATACAGGGCTGCTAAGTGGGTACTAACATTGTCCTGGTCCAGGCTCCAACAGGTCATCAGGATCAGACTCTCACCCCCCCAGAACAGAACTAAGGCCATGGGGCTCAAAGTGTGCCCTGTCAGGTTTTATAGAACCCCATTACTTGATGCATGCTGGCAGGGGCACCATTAAAAATAAAGTTGTCATTCTTGACAAGACATCTGGAACATGTTAGTTGATCTGGAGTTCTAAATTTTCCCCTAGGATCTGTCAGATTCCCCCATACTTGTGTGTTCATGTCCTGCCAGGTACTGATTTACTCCTCTGTGCCCACAGATTCATGCCATCTTTCCTGAGGCTGGGATCCTGGAACATCGTCATGTTTGTCACATATGAACAGCTGAAGAGAGCCATGATGTCTGCTCGTGTCTCCTGGGAGGCTCCTTTCTGATCATGATGGCACGCTTCCCCTCCCCACCTTTTTTAAGTTTTAGGTGTCTATACTTGTGTTTACACTTTTTTATCTGTCCAATCCCCACGTTTCCTTTCTAGAAAAGTGACCACTTTTTAAAAATTTGTATGAATAATTTAGCATCTAATGGGGGACAACATTTGGCACCAGATATTCATTCTTCCAGCAGCTGCTGTGCCAGATGTTGTCTTCTATGGATTAGACTTTTGTTAAACTTCTTCATGTTTGAAGTTACTACACCTTATTTTAACGAAATGCTTTTAGTATGGCCGTTAACTGGACGCTGTTCAATCTTTTCACAGCTATGGAGCTATTGGTTGCTAGTAAAGCCCAATGCCAGCCAAAAATTTGGTTTTGACTAGTGAGGAAGGATTAGAAGCCCTCTAACTGCTGTATATGGCCCTGTTCGGACGATCCTTAAATCCTGTCCATTGCATCTGCCAGACAAGTTGAGGCCAATTAAACCTTATTTCTAATGGTGGGAACCTTTTTGAGTTTTTCCAGTGGATTCCCCTTCCTGTCTAGGTAATGTCTGAGAGAAGTTGAGGAAAGTCTCCTGGACTACTTAGGCAGTATTTAATACCTGATGGAGGATCTAACCCTTCCTAATGCTATCAAGATAAAAACCTGTCTGGCATTGTACTCCTGCTTTCAAGTCTGCTTGTGCCATCTTAGATTGTCACCTTGGCCATACAGCAGCCATCTTGTTTCAAACATCTATTGAGAAGACAAACTGTCTAGTCTGCAAGTGAATACTGTTTGTAACTGGAGATCTACTCAAAGGCATTGTCTCTCAAATACAAAATTGTAGCTCTTGTACGGCTTGCTAAAATTTTAATGTTGCCAATGTAATTTTAAACCTTCAGTCTACATTGGTACTGTGGTGTAGAAGTTGGCCTTTTCGAATAAAAAAAAATGGAAAAAAAAAAAAATCTGAATAAAAAAAGCAAAAACTGTAACCACTGCACACCTGGCAACCCTGTGTGGGTGACGTCTGTAAATCGCTTTGCAGTATAAATGGCTTTCAACTTGGCATATCGGTTTCCACTTTGGGGTTTTTCTGTGATTTTTCTATTTCTGCAAGTCACATGATCAGTAAACCAATTTCTGCTTTTTCATGGTTCGTGTACCGATTTCACATTCCTGAAACTGCTGAGTCCCATCAGACTTGAGTCATCTTCCTCATGTGGGCTGAGAACCGCAAGCAGGACGTGACGCTAGTCTCTCTGTAAAGTGAATTCAATTCTATTAACCTTCTCTGACAGACCAATGACTTGGTGTAATTTTTTTTTTACTGTTCTGTACTATGTTCTTTTGTAAAGAGAGCATGATTTTCAATAAAGTCCGGAGACCATGGCTGTGTGATTTTTATTTGTGTAAACAAGGCAGGTTATACTTTAGCCCTGTCTTGTACTTTGTTTGGTCAGTTTTGGGCCCCAACAGAGCCGGATTTACATCTCAGGGGGCCTATAGAGAATTCTGAGGTGCCCCCAAAAGTAAGACTGACCACTTTACATTTTATTTGTAATTTATAAGTCTAATGCAAAACGTCAGTAAACTGAAGTGATTTTTAGGGCAAAAAACAAACTTTACCATTTTTATTGTAAAATCTAAAAGGTTGCATGGAGTAAATATCCAACATGTCAAACCTTAAATTTTCCATAAGGCCCCTTTCACATTACCACGACTTCAGTCATGATTTTTGCCACTATTTCAGGGAGACTTGCGGTCCATGAACCTGAACTCGCATCAAAGTCGTGCAGGGACTACTTTTGAAGTCTGCACAACTTGAAGTCGTACTAATATTGTTGTCATTGGAGATCATGGGGAACGACTTGTACGACTTGTGCTACTTTGCATTCCCAAATCGTGGGACAAGTGTGAAAGGGGACTTGGTGTTGGAGGTCTGGTGCTAATGCTCACTCTGGTGGGTGCGGTAATATGTAACATGTAGCACAATCAATGTTTTTCACATGTAGGTGCCCCTGATGTGCATTTATGGTGTTTGTGCTTTTTTTAGAAAGTTTTTATTACGGTATAAACTGAGTTTTTCAGCTTTTTTTTTTTTGTGCTGAAAGCCCTCCTCGGCTTGTACTCGCGTCTCCCTGCCTCACTGTGCCCATCTGCAGCCTCATGCGCCAGATCTCTAGTCGGCGGCTGTCCAGTGTAACAAAGCCCTGCCTTCTACTTGTCTCGTCCGTGATAGGCGGAACACTGACTCACTGCTGGGAAACTGAATCAGTGTTCCGTCATGGACGAGAAGGAGGCGGGGCTTTGTTACACTGGATGGATGCCGATTAGACTGCATGTCACAGCGCTGGTGTTCTGGAGATGGGCAAAGTGAGGCTGCAAATGGGCAGTGTTGACCCTCTTTTCCACTTAAAGAAGCTGCTGCATTTCTTACCCTAGGCTTATACTCAAGCCAATAAGATTTCCCAGTTTTTTTTACAGTAAAATTGGTTGCCTTGGCTTATATTTGGGTCGGCTTATACTAGAGTATATACGGTAACTTTTTTCATCACCTAGGGGAGACAAAGTCCCATATGTGGTGGTTTTGTTTTTTTTTAGGTGACAGGTTCTCATTTAATGAGATGCAGGGTCTAAAAGACCCCAATGTCTCTTCCGGGCACCACTGGATGTATTGCAATACATCCCTTACCAACTACGCTAGCCAGGGAGACAGGCTGACCCAGAAGTGACATGCAGGCCACTTTCTGGGTCACCAACAGAGTAGAGCAGCCGTCTCCATCCCCTCCACCTGCCATGTTGGTCCCAGGCCTGCAAATAAGTGAGCGGAGCCTGGAATACATGGCAGGGGTTACTGGGAATGTATGGTTGCAATGCGCAGCATCACAAATGCCTCCACCTGAAAGCCAGGGATGGTGATGAGTCGGTGGGATAGCCAGATGCCTAACTTTCAGAGGTCTAACAATGTTGCTTTTCAAGTCTGAAGGCTCTCATTTACACAGGTCATGGTATGTCTAGTTGGCCACATTCAACTGGCCTTTTTCTTTAACACATTTTGGAGCTTCTCCAAACCTTTGGGTATAATTGCTGGGGTACCTTCCTGACGCAATAGAACCACACAGGTAGCAGACTCCTTAGTCCAATCCCCATGGAATGTGTAGATGTTTGTCCAAGGCAAGGATGGGAGTTGTAGAACCATCCTGTTCTCGTTGCATAATCTTATCCCTTATCAGGAAGTCTGCAAAGGTGTTAATGTTCCAATCCAAATGGCTGAAGTTGCAAATTGTCAATTTGTGGAATGGAGATATTAATATTTGTTTACCTTAACCGCTTCCTGACCGCTGTACATCGGCAGAATGGCATGGGTGTGCAAAAGGGCATACCCATACGTCCCCCCCCCATAATGTCCGCTGGTGGCCTGTGATCGCGACGAGGGACAGAACAGGGGAGATGCCTATGGAACAAATTTCCCCGTTCTGCCTAGTGACAGTGATCTACTGCCCCTTGTCATCGGCAGCAGTGATCTGTCATGTCCTAGGTAGCCCACCCCTCTACAGTAGGAACACATTAAACCCCCTTGATTGCCCCCGAATGTGTAACCCCTTCTCTGCCAGTAACATTTACCCAGTAATCAGTGGCTATTTTTATCTCTGATCGCTGTATAAATGTCAATGCTCCCAAAATAGTGTTAGGTGTCCGATCTGTCCACCGCCATCCCAATTAAAAAATTGCAGATCACTGCCATTTACTAAAAAAAGCCATAAATCTATCCCCTATTTTGAAGATGCTGGAACTTTTGCGCAAATCAATATACACTTATTGTGTGTTTTTTAAACCAAAAATATGTAAAATACATCAGCCTAAACTGAGCCTTTTTTTATTTTTTGGCTATTGTAGCAATTTTTTTCAAATTGTCACCTTTTTTTAAGTGCAAAATAAAAACCGCATTGGTGATCAAATACCACCAAAAATTCCTATTTGTAGGGAAAAAGGACGTCAACTTTGTTTGGGTACAACATGGCACAACCGCGCAATTGTCAGTTGAAGCAATGCCGGATAGCAATTAATCCTCTGGTCATTAAGGGGTAAAGTCTTCTGGGGCTGAAGTAGTTAAGGTGTAGGAAGAGTCTGCGTCTTGACATGTAGAATTTTATTTTCTCTCCCATTTTGGGCCATTGGTTTGAGATGCAAATTGGTATCTTTCT
This sequence comes from Rana muscosa, assembly GCA_029206835.1. NCBI lineage: Eukaryota > Metazoa > Chordata > Amphibia > Anura > Ranidae > Rana > Rana muscosa. The sequence continues at coordinate 1,083,898,241 of CM055117.1, read as the reverse complement.
GGCACTTCTTGGAACAAGAGTGCCTTGGAGAAGCTACAAAACTGTCTTTGCATAGAAGTACAAGTTCCCTCGAAGTGTACATAATTCAGTGCATCTCATGGCTAAAATTGGCTTTTAAGTAGAGCTATAGGCAAAACTTACATTTTGGATAGAGTAAGGGAGGGTTATACCCCTGTCAGATTTGTGTTTGTGGTTTTTTGCCATCTGTCTCCCATTGGAGAGAACAAGGGTTCCCATTGGAAGATTTCACCATTACTTCCCCCTCTTTTTTTTTTTTTTTTTTTTTTTTTTTTGTGATTCAAAGGAGGTATACAGCCATTAACACAATCACCATACACACGTTTTAATTTAACTTTAAATGGTAAGTGGGACGAATAGAGGGTGGATCTCCCTAAAAGGTCACACAACAATAAAAACTGACAGGGGCTCTAATCCCTATCCACTTTCAAAACAAAAGTTTAAGTTTGACTTTAAATCTAAAAAAACAAAGTGCTGCCGAGGTTTTAATCCATACATATTTGGTGCCAATACGTTTTGGGGCTACATGTTGCCCCCTTATCAGGGCTTAATATGAAATCTGATTATATGGACTGATGTACCACATGAACTTGGTAATGTTCAGCAGCTGGATTTGGCTACAATAGACTTTCTAATACTTTGGTGTGGTGTGTTTTTTTAAGATTAAAATATGCAGAGGCAGACCCCATAACTATCAGATGCCCCATAGGGACACTTTAGTACAGTATCTTACATTTAAAATATTAAAGAATCACTTAAAGTGGAATTAAAGGGTGAAAACATACGTGTCCAAAAGTCCCTCACCAGCTTCTTAGTGCTGGTCTTTGGGCCTCGCCATTGGCTGGTAGGGGATGATGTCACAGCACTCACACCGGCCTTGTACAGTGCTGGAGATGATGGCAGGTAGGGAGGGGCATGTTATTGCAGAAGTGCATGACTCTCCTGCAATAAAAGCCTGCTTGCTGTTTCTTCAGTTCCACTTTAAAGTGTTACTAAACCCACAACAGTAAAATCAGTCTGTATATGCAGCGTAGCATGCTTGTTATACTCACTGGAACTTAAGGGGTTAATCCTCTGCATTGTGTAAGTAGGCGGTTTTATCCTGTATGCACAGATCCTTCCCTCCCTGCATTGTCTATCTGGGGAAGGCCAGCTAACACAGGCAGGGTAGCCATCCTGCACATGCTCAGTTTTTTTTTATGCTGGAGAGAACATTGCCTTGTTCTCAGAGCTAGCCAGGTCACATGATATTGACATCACACATGTGGGCGTGTATACAGGTTGTAGTGGAAATATCCTCCTACCTGAACTCTCAGCACTGGAGAAACAGTGCTGTTTATGGTGTAATTGTGGTATACGGATCTTCCAAAAAAATATATAGCGGCAATATTTTAATGTAAAAATTTTTTATAAGCTGTGGGTGAACTATTTTTGTATTACTGGGTTTAGTGTCACTTTGGTTACAGTGCCATCAGTTTATCACTCTAAAGATGGCTTTAGGTTTTGTGTATATGGCAAGAGGCAGTCCTCCCCCCACTCAGTTTTTCTGCCAGAGATCCAGCGTAGATGAGGATTTTAAGAAGTCTGTGCAGAAAGCCTAAAGCCTCGTACACACGATCAGATTGTTGGCAGGGGATTGTCTGACAGACTGTTGTCCTAAAATCTGACCGTTAGTACGCTCCTTTTCGTAATTTTTGTCCAACTTTCTGCCAACAAATGTTGCATGACATGCTAGTAAAATTTCGGCGGACGACTGTCGGTTGTCACATTTTTTTGATGGTCAGTACAAAAGTTGAAAGTACAAACGCGCATGCTTGGAATCAGTGCTCACCAAACAGGAAACTAGCAGAAGGGGCCCAAAGGGTGGCGCTAAAGAGCTGAAAGTCCTTGTAGTACGGCACTACGTTCGTGTTTCTTGGCTGACAATTGTGTACCGTTGGTATGCAAGACAAGATCCTGGCACAAAATCAGAAGCTCAGTTGGCCAACCATCTGTAAAGTATGGATTTCTGGACAGCCGCACTCCAAACAACTTGTTGCTTTTATTGTAGAAAAAAACACACAGGATACATGCCACAGCAAACAGGGTACAAACTGACGCGTTTCGCACTAAAGCTTACTTTGCATTATCCTATGCATTGCCAGCACCTGTGGCTTCAGATCTGGTGGAGAGGTTTTGCAATCAGTATCCTTGAGCGGTGACTCCATTTCTGCATTTGGCCAACAATCTGATTGTGTATGAGGCCTAATGCCCCATACACACGATCGTTTTTCTTGTAATTTTTTTTTTGTTCTTGCCGTTTTTCACGTCGTTTTTTTTCATGTTTCCTCTCAAGCCTGTCTTGCGTACACACGATCATTTTAAAAAACGATCAAGCAAAGCGCAGTGACGTAAACAACGTACGACGGCACTATAAAGGGGAAGTTCTGCTCGAATGGCGCCACCCTTCATGTTAGTAAAGTTTGTTGAGCGACGATTCGCGCTTTTCAGTCCGTTACTGCGTGACGTATGTGCTATCTCCATTACGAACGCTAGTTTTACCAGAACGAGCGCTCCCATCTCATACTTGATTCTGAGCATGCACGGTTTTTTCACGTCGTTAAAGCATACACACTATCGTTCTTCACGTCGTTAAAAAAAACGACGTGAAAAAAGAGAGCATGTTCGAAATTTTTAATGGCCGTTTTTCACGTCGTTAAAAATGCTCTGGAGCATACACACGGTCATTTTTAATGGCCATTTTTAAAAATGTAATTTTTAACAGCATGAAAAACGATCGTGTGTGTGGGGCATAAGGCTCTGTGATTGACCCGACAGAGGCTTTTGGAGAGGACTGCAGGCTAGCCTCTTGCCTACTGACTATGGGCCCTGCCTTTTGAGGGGGCTCTACTCTTTGGGAGGTGTGTGCCTAGGGGAGCTTTGGAGTAGTTTTACTTTAGATGGATTCAACTCCATGTCTCCCCAGAACACACGCTGAGTCCCCCTGACAGAACACAATAGCTCAGTGTGGAGATTGCTGTACTAACCTTGGATAGTTAGTACAGCGGCGCCTCTTGACCTGCTCAGTGTTGGTTTTTTCCCCCCCCCCCCGTTCAGCCCACTGGGGTGACCAATTGCTGCCACATTAGGCAATGGAAACAAGTTAAATTGTGATTAGAACAGAAGTACCAAATCTGTCACATTGCAAGTGATCACTATCGCTTCAATACCGGGCACTTTCACCCCGTCCTGCCCCGGAAAATTTACAGCTTTCAGCGCTGTCACACTTTCAATGACAATTGCATGGTTATGCAAGATTGTACCCAAATAAAATTGTTATCTTGTTCACACAAATAAAGCTTTGTTTTGGTGGTATTTTATCACCACTGGGGTTTCGTTTTTGCAAAAAAAAAAAATGTTTTTCTTAGTTTGTTAAAATTTTTGTACATAAGTAATTTTTCTCCTTTGCTGATGAGGCTGCACTGTTAGGTGGCACTGATAATCAGTGTAAATGTCACCTGCCTCTGTCATCAGCTCTTTACACCGATCAGTGATGCGCTGTGTTTGGGGGACACAGCTTGCCACCCCCAGCTTACATTCTAAAGGGGGGGGTGGTAAAAAAAGGTAATAGCTGCAGAGAATTTGATGGGGGTGGCTCAGGGATAGTTGTTAGGTGGGCGTGGGATAGGCTAGGTCTATAGCATCACATATTCACTATACATCGGACTATTATATTGTCCATATTCACCATAGATTGGACTATTTGTCATTTAACCCCTTCCTTACCGGGTCATAGTCATATGACGCCGGCAGGAACCCTCCCTGCAGGTGGACGTCTTTTCTTCCCGGCCGTCTAGGGGGCGCCCGTGACCCGGTGCGCGTACCCGGCGGCCGCGATGTCCGCCAGGCACCCGCGATCACGGCAGGAGTGTGGATCTGTGTGTGTAAACGCACAGATCCACGTCCTGTCAGTGGTGAGGAGACCGATGTGTGTTCCCAGTACAGAGGAACACAGATCGGTGTCCTCCCCTTGTGAGTCCCCTCCCCCTACAGTTAGAATCACTCAATAGGGAACATATTAACCCCTTCAGCGCCCCCTAGTGTTAACCCCCTCCCTGCCAGTCACATTTACACAGTAATCAGTGCAGTTTTATAGCACTAATCGCTGTATAAATGTGAATGGTCCCAAAAACGTATCAAAAGTGTCCGATATGTCTGTCGCAATGTCACGGTCACAATATAAAAAAATAAATAAATCGCAGATCGCCGCCATTACTAGTAAAAAAAACAAAAAATGCCATAAACCCTATTTTGTAGACGCTATAACTTTTGCGCAAACCAATCAATATACGCTTATTGCGATTAATTTTTTTACCAAAAATATGTAGAAGAAGAAATATCGGTCTAAACTGAGGGAAAAAAATTGTGATATTTATTAAATCAAAAAGTTAAAAATATTGTGTTTTTTTCAAAATTGTCGCTCTTCTTTTGTTTATATAGAGAGAAATAGGGTCAAGTCTTGAGAGCTACGCTTACAAGTATCCACACCTATCAACCCATCATACGGATTTGTAATATATGTACCATTATTTTATGAACATTTGTAAACCAATAAATTATTTTTCGTATTCATAATCATTGGTTTGTCAGTCACTTTTAAAGTCCCATTCTCTCTAGGGGGTATTTTTCTTTTCTTTAGTTTATAGCGCAAAAAACAAAAACCGCAGAGATGATCAAATACCACCAAGCGAAAGCTCTATTTGTGGGGGGAAAAAACCATAAAGATTTCATTTAAGTACAGTGTTGCATGACCGCGCAATTGTCATTCAAAATGCAACAGCGCTGAAAAGGTGAAAATTGGTCTGGGCAGGAAGGGGGTGAAAATGCCCGGTATGGAAGTGATTAATAATGGTTTATAAGACTATCGTTTAATTATTGCATCAATTATTCATACTTATCTATATCACTGTATTTTTTTTTATTTACGTTATTTTTTTTGTTTATGTAGCACTACCCCCATTGGAGCTGCTGGTTTAAAGTTTTGGGCCTACCATTACCTTTTCTGTTCACCGCCCTCGTGTCAGGGATCCTTCTTGAAGAGCTTTTATGAATGTTCACACCAACACTTGGCTACTTTTTGTTCAAGAGCTTTATTTTACCAGTTCCAACAGAGGGATGGATGAATAGGGGAGGTTCAGGCACTTTACTTTGCGGATCATGGGCACAATCTCAGATCCAGAGGACAAATCAGTTCCACGCTGGATTCAGCAACCACCGGATAGGCCTACTCTCACCAGCCTAGCAACCGGCGCGAAGCTCGCTCAAAGTCTCTGCCACAGACTTGATGAGTGCCGTCCAGTCGTTCCACAACCTTCCACCACAAGATCGTGCAACCACACTGACACTTTGCAAAAAGTTCCTTCAAAAGTACACAGCTCACGGTGCCAGAATCTTTCAGCCATCCGGCAGCACCGTGAAGCAAACTGGCCCGGATGCGTCCCTCAATTGAGTCCCCAATTGTTCCGCTTCTTCCCACAGGCAAGACCGCGTAGGACCATCCCTGGACTAGTAGGCCCCAGACACTCCTGGGCCTACTTCTCAGTTGCAGAGCCTCAGGCCGGCAGGCCCCAAGGCCGAGAATTGCTCGCACATCCCTGAGGCCAGGAGGGCCCTCAGGTCAGGATCTGGCAACGAACCCCGATAAGGGACAGAGACCGCTCTAAGTACCCCCTCCCAGAATGCACAGAGGGTTGACCACGCCCCCTCAGCCACTTCTGGGAAAGGAATACCCAATACACCTAGCCTGCTGCATTTCCAACCTTGACCTGTGGTGACAGTGACACCTACTGTCAGGTGGAAAACGCGCAACCCAGCTGGACTGAAACAGAGCCAACAATTTACATAATTCCTTCTGAGCTGAACTACAGCTCAGATAACTAAATTTAACACATAGCGTCTACCCAACAGGAGTAGGGTGCTACATATATATTTGGGAATTTATTTTGTTGAGCTTTGTGCACTTGTACTTTACTTAGGATTGATAGATTGTATTGAGCACTGTACACCACTGACCCATACCTCCCAACTTTGTAAAGTCCCATCGCGGGACATTCCGATGTCCCCTCTCCCCTGCCAACCAGAGTTGTTGAGCGGGGGGGGGGGGGTGATGGTTGCCGCCGATCGGGGGCCGCCGATCGGGGGGGGGGCTCTTACCTGCTGCTGCTGCTCCTTTTCTTTCGTTCATGTTTCCTGCTGTGCGGGAAACATGATAGTCTCGCGGGAGTGCGGGAAGGAGGAGCCTCTGCGGGTAAAACCTGCACAATCCGTGCCAGTTGGGAGGTATGACTGACCATCCCTGACAGGAGGGTTACATATTGCATTCATCGATCATTTATGTCCACTCAGCGCTGCACTCATTTGTTTTTGCATTATCACATATCTAGGAAGTGCTGGCAGCTTTTTGTATACATAGCAGCTCACGAGGTTCTAACACACATCTATATATTTGACAAACAACCACCAACCCCCCCCCCCCAACAGCTTCTTAAACCCCCCCCCCAACACTGTCTGCCGGTCCACTGGCACTTACCCCATTGGCAGGGGGCACATCGGGCAGGGGATCCGGCTGTGGCGGGCATCTAGCAGCATCTCCTGTGTCCCCTTCTCTTCTGAGATCATGGCGGCTTCCACCGTGCGTCTCCTCCCCTCCTCCTAAGCATCCAATAGGATCGCCTGACCTTTCAGCCAATCAGGAAACGAGTATCAGACCTGCGCTTCATGATTGGCAGAGAGGCGATTCAGTGTTAGAAAAGCGAATATTAAATTTGCTTTTCTAACACACCCGGGTGGGCTCCGAGCGCAATGCTCTGCTCTCTGAGTCCACCCTATTTTGAAGCCTTTTAGAGTCTATGGCTCTAATCAGGTGCTTAAAAAAAAAACACCCCCGCCGCTGTAATCCAGGCACCCGGAAAGGGGACGGACGCATGAATAGGGGGTGGCTGCGGATAGATTTGTGCAATGCATGAATCTATCCATTAAACATATAAGGGGTGGCTCGGATAGAGGGAGCGGCGCCGTGCGCCCTTAATGGACGGGCTTCATTTTTCCTCTCTGGCCCTTTCATTCATTGGATTTCAGTTCTTTCAATCATGGATATTCATCACATGTGAGCATTACCAAAGGGTGGTCTGCATACAAATACAGCCTGCCTAGGAACGCCACTTCTCCAGACTTGACATCCACCCATCAAAACAATTTTAAGATTTGCATCAGGACTGAGAGTCCTTGATAGGAGTACTGAGGCAGGGTGCTGTGATGGAAGCTATGTACAGCATCCTGCCGGCAACTCCTACCAACCATTATCTGCCTCCATTACATAGTGAAGATGGGAGACCCGGTGATGACATCACTGGTTCTAAAATAAACTATGTAATGCACAGCTCCCAACTGTCCCTGATTTAGAGGGAAGGTCTCTGATTTGGAGAAATGTCCCTCTGTCCTCCTCCTTTGTCCCTCATTTTGGTCTGTTCTGTATAGATGTATAAAAAAAGCACTATTTATCTATCAAAAAGTGTTTTCCAGCGCTAAACCTTTCATCTGATTTATAAATTGCTGCATTTGTAAATTCCAAAAGCCAATATAAAGGAATAGTAGTGATAAAAAAAGCACTTGTGGGTTTAACCAATCTTGTTTTTTTGTACAATTCTCCTTTAAGAGGGTGTGGCAAGGGGTGTGTCCTATGCCTGCATACATTTGCTGATAGGTGTCCCTCATTCCCATCTCAAAAAGTTGGGAGGTATGGTAATGAAAACGGATTTTATAAAAAAAAAAAAAAAAATCATGAATATGTTGATGGGGGGCAGTAAAAGCAAAAAAAATAAGCAGAATAAACTTCAAAATGTAACAGTTGGCCTGGTATTGAGTGCATCCAACACAGGAGGCGGTTAGGCAGTGTGAAGGGAGTAGAAGGGGCGTACAGTGAAACTATAATCTATGTACACCTTATGTTGCCTGTTTTGTTTGTTCATTTTGCAGCAGGAACTGTTATCAGAACTTGGATTGCTGACAGAGGGCAGCTCTACTAAGAAAGTAGCAGATTAATACTAAGAAATAGAAGTTCTGCAAAACATCTTAACCGACCTTTGTGTGTTATCGCCGCAATCATATGAAGATTGGTTTATTGCAAGAATCAAAGTCCAGTTTTCCTCCACTCAATAAATAGTTTTTTTTATGACTTTTTTGCCATAGACCCAAAGTGCACCTGTCATTTAGTGGTGGATATAAAACATAATTATCTGAATGAGGAAGAAGAACGGAGCCACAAGATGATGTGGCCAACAGAGTCATCTCCCCAGAAGACCGGGTGCCCGGAGGGGAACCTCAGGCAAATGTAATTCTGCAACAAAAGACCAGCCTGCCTACACAGGAAGCCGAGCCTTAGGCCTCGTACACACGACCGGAAATCTCGCCAGGAAAAAAACTGTTTTTCTCTACGGGATTCTTGCCAAACTTTCCTTGCATGCACACTGTCAATCAAAAATCTTGTTGTTGTAAAGCGCGGTGACGTACAACACGTACGACGGCAGTATAAAGGGGAAGTTCCATTCCAATGGCGTCACCCTTTGGGCTGCTTTTGCTGATCTTGTGTTACCGCGTGTGAAGTAAAAGTTTGGGGAGAGACGATTCGCGCTTTTCAGTCTTCATGCTTTCAGTTCGTTTTAACGTGACGAATGTGCAATCTCCATTACGAACGCTAGTTTTACCAGAAGGAGCGCTCCCGTCTCATACTTGATTCTGAGCATGCGTGTTTTTTTTAAGACTCGGAAAAGCATACACACGACCGGTTTTCTCGTCGGGAAACAGGCCGACGAGAATCCCAACGAGAAAATTGAGAATCCTGACGAGAAAATAGAGAGCAGGTTCTCTATTTTTCTCGTCGAGATTCCCGGCAGTTTTCTCGACGAAAAACCATACACACGACCGGTTTTCTTGGCAAGAAAGCTCTCCCAACAGTTTTCTTGTCGTTTCTTGCCGAGAAAAACGGTCGTGTGTACGAGGCCTTACACTCTAACCCTTAAATTGGCCATAGATGAATCAAAATCTGACCGGTTTAGTGGGGAGCGGCTGAATTTCAATCCATGTATGGGCATGTGGTTGTTCAGAAGTGGATCTACCGATCAACATCTGTACAACCGCTCTGCTGGAAAATTTCCTCTTTACTGCAGGCAAAGATTCCTGGAAGGAACTCTTTAGGTGAGATCTCTGCTCTGAGTTCCTGGGTCTGTACGCCTTCTATGCCCATTATATGGGGGCTTCCCATCATCCCTGGGCTGAGTTCCTGAGTTTTCACACCTTCTGTGTCCATTATGAGGGATTTCCACTATCCCTGTGCTGAGTTTCTGGGTCTGTACACCTGCTGTTTCCATTTTGAAGCGTTCCCACCATCCCAGTGCTGAGTTCCCGGGTCTGCAGACTTTTGTATTACCCATTATGAGAGGTTTCCACCATCCCTGTCCTGAGTTCCCAGGTCTGTACACCTGCTGTGCCCACTATGAGGGGTTCCCACCATCCCTGTGCTGAGTTGTTGGGTCTTCACACCTGCTGTGCTGATGATTAGGGCTCCCCCAACATCCCGGTAAGCGGTAACTATCAGAACTCCCAGGTGGACAGCAACCAAGTTGGGAAGAATGGCTGGAAGGTCTCTCTGTAGGGAGTATCCTGGATACATAAGGTGCCATGGACTGACTCACATAACTCCTCCTATAACTTGAATATCACTTTTGTGTGGTCTTACCCTTTAACATCTCATCTTCTAAACACAGAGGTAACTTTATTTCTTCCATAGCTTTGAAGGAACTTGATGTTTACCATATTTTTGGTGATGACCAGAGCAGAAGTAGTGATCCATTGACACTCATTCTTCTAATATTTTATTGTTTACTGACAAAAACATTGAACATTTAAAAAATACCGATCTGTGAATTTCATTGTTAGGTAGGCGAGGACGCGAGGGCCTTGCGAAGGAGCTGCTTCTTCTGTGGTGTCAGGTGCTCCGGAAACTGAATATCAAACTGGATGATGAGGTCACCCTTCAGACTGGGGTCACCGACCAACCTCATGCCTTCCCCGGGAACCAGCTTACTGTACTTGGGGCTGTGGAGGGAAGAAATTCACATCATTGGGGTGTCTATACAACAAGACAGCATTGAAAACAGGACAATTTATGTACCTGAAAAAGCACATTTGTATTATATTGCATAGGATCTGTAAAGATCTACCCAGTGCATGCCATTAAGGTGAACCTAAACCCACTGAACTAGTATAACCACTTGCCGACTGCCTCACGCAGATTTACGTCGGCAGAATGGCACGGGCAGGCAAAGCAACGTATATATACGTTGCTTTGAATCCTGCCCCCTAGCAGGCGCGCGCGTCTCCGTGAGCGTGCCACGAGACCCGCGGACTCGATGTCACCTGGTGTCCCGCGATCGGGTCAGGGAATGGCAGAACGGGGTGATGCCTTTGTAAACAAGGCATCTTCCTGTTCTGCCTGGTGACACAGCACTGATTGTCTGCTCCCTGTCATCAGGAGCAACGATCAGTGACGTGTCACAGTAAGCCACGCCCCCTAACAGTTAGAATCACTCCTTAGGGCACACTTACCCCTTCCCCGCCCCCTCGTGGCTAACCCCTTCACTGGCAGTCACATTTATACAGTAATCAGTGCATTTTTATAGCACTAATCGCTGTATAAATGTGAATGGTCCCAAAATAGTGTCAAAAGTGTCCGATCTGTCCGCCATAATGTCGCAGTCACGAAAAAAAAATAATCGCAGATCACCGCTGTAACAAGTAAAAAATAAATCTATAATAAAAAATGCCATAAAACTACCCCCTATTTTGTAGATGCTATAACTTTTGCGCAAACCAATATACACTTATTGTGATTTTTTAACCAAAAATATGTAGAAGAATACATATCGGCCTAAACTGAGGAAAAAATTCGCTTTTTTAAAAAAAAAAAAAAAAATTGGGGATATTTATAAAAGCAAAAAAAGTACAAAATATAGTTTTTTTTCAAAATTTTTGCTCCATTTTTGTTTATAGCGCAAAAAAATTTAAACCACAGAGATGATCAAATACCACCAAAAGAAAGCTCTATTTGTGGGGAAAAAAAAAGGACGTCAATTTTGTTTGGGAGCCACGCCGCACGACCGTGCAATGGTCAGTTAAAACGACGCAGTGCCGAATCGCAAAAAGTGGCCTGGTCATTTGGCAGCCAAATGGTCTGGGGCTGAAGTGGTTAAACTTTCCCCACTTGGTGCTGCCCGCCTTAAAGTTGAAGACCTTTAAAATACTTGTTGGCAGCACCGGGTTACCTAAAAGGAATGAGCAACCGGTTACTGAGGATGAGCCATGGCCAGGGTGTGTGTGAGGCTTGAATGAGCCACAGCTCATGTGTGCAATTTAGAGTTAGGCCTCTTCCACATGGGCTTCGTGATGCAGCAAATGTGTGTTTTATCTGCTTTTTGAATAATGCCATTACCCGTGCCAACACGCTAGGTCCCTGGTGCCCAATACGTGGCCCTATGCTATACTATATGTGCAGCCGTCAGATTTCAGCAGCCTGTAGTGGGAACATTGATTAGGGAAATAGCATTGATCTCTACTAGCTTCATGTAAGTTGTAACATCTTCCCAGCTTCGTATTGTCTTCTGCAGCATCTCCCCAACCGACCATGTATCCGGTCCTCACTCTCTGACCCTCATTTCCTTTATTAGATCTGCAGTCTCAGACAGTCCTCTTCAAACATTACATATATTGAACAATACAGTGCCTTGCAAAAGTATTCACCCCCCTGATTTGTTACATTACAGCCTTTAGTTCAATGTTTTTTTTAATCTGAATTAAATGTGATGGATCAGAACACAATAGTCTAAGTTGGTGAAGTAAAATTAGAAAAATATATACATAAAACTATTTTTCAGAAATAAAAAAAACGGATAATTGGCATGTGCGTATGTATTCACCCCCTTTGTTATGAAGCCCATAAAAAGCTCTGTTGCTACCAATTACCTTCAGAAGTCACATAATTCGTGAAATGATGTCCACCTGTGTGCAATCAAAGTGTCACGTGATCTGTCATTACATATACACACCTTTCTGAAAGGACCCAGAGGCAGCAACACCCAAGCAAGAGGCACCACTAACCAAACACTGCCATGAAGACCAAGGAACTCTCCAAACAAGTAAGGGACAATGTTGTTGAGAAGTACAAGTCAGGGTTAGGTTCTAAAAAAATATCCAAATTTTTGATGATCCCTAGGAGCACCATCAAATCTATCATAACCAAATGGAAAGAACATGGCACAACAGCAAACCTGCCAAGAGACGGCCGCACACCAAAACGCACGGACGGGGCAAGGAGGGCATTAATCAGAGAGGCAGCACAGAGACCTAAGGTAACCCTGGAGGAGCTGCAGAGTTCCACAGCAGAGACTTGAGTATCTGTACATAGGACAACAATAAGCTGTACGCTCCATAGAGTTGGGCTTTATGGTAGAGTGGCCAGAAGAAAGATATTACTTTCATCAAAAAACAAAATGGCACGTTTTGAGTTTGCGAAAAGGCATGTGTGAGACTCCCAAAATGTATGGAGGAAGGTGCTCTGAGACTAAAATTGAACTTTTTGGCCATCAAAGAAAAAACTCTATGTCTGGCACAACCCCAACACATCACATCACCCAAAGAACACCATCCCCACCGTGAAACATGGTGGTGGCAGTATCATGCTGTGGGGATGTTTTTCAGCAGTCGGGATTGGGAAACTGGTCAGAGTTGAGGGAAAGATGGATGGTGATAAATACAGGGATATTCTCGAGTAAAACCTGTACCACTCTGTGTGTGATATGAGGCTAGGATGGATGTTCACCTTCCAGCAGGACAATGACCCCAAACACACTGCTAAAGCAACACGTGAGTGGTTTAAGGGGAAACATGGAAATGTGTTGGAATGGCCTAGTCAAAGCCCAGACTTCAATCCAATAGAAAATCTGTGGTCAGACTTAAAAAGATTGCTGTTCACAAGCGCAAACCATCCAACTTGAAGGAGCTGGAGCAGGAGCAAGGAGGAATGGGCAAAAATCCCAGTGGTAAGATGTGGCAATCTCATAGAGACTTATCCAAAGTGACCTGGAGCTGTGATAGCCGCAAAAGGTGGCTCTACAAAGAATTGACTTTAGGGGGGTGAATAGTTATGCACATTGACTTTTTCTGAATTTGTTGTTTGCCTCACAATAAAAAAAATACACATCTTTAAAAGTTGTGGGCATGTTCTGTAAATTAAGTGATGCAAATCCTCAAACAATTCATGTTAATTCCGGGTTGTGAAGCAACAAAACAAGGAAAATGCCAGGGGGGGGGGGGGGGTGAATACTTTTGCAAGGCACATACAGTGTGGCCCTTTGATGATGTCAGGGGCTGCATCTGAAGCCCCCTTTAGCTCATAAGTTGACAACCACTGTGCTAGGTCATTAAAACAATGCTGGTCAGATAGGACAGTATACACCTGCGTCACATCAATGTCCCATTCTCTAGGCTTTGCCACAAACTGCCACCTCCATTTATGGCAACGCTGCAAAAAACATGCTCCGAAAGCTTTAAAATGTGATATGCCCATTTTTTGTATGCGTTCAGTGCATGTTTAAGCGTTTATAGCATTCGCTTCCCCTTGTGAAAACAAAAATGACAACTAGGGGTGGTAATTGGGCAGAATTTAATAATGCAATGTAACGCATGGGAAATGTGCCCTGAACACGGGTCAATGGTATTTTTGAGTATATGCGCCTTGGATCGCTTTTCAAAGGGTGCTTCACAGGTGATGAGCAGGCATTATGTTGCCTCTCCTCACTGCTCGTTTTAACCCCAAAAAAGCGTACACCACTGCACTGCACTTGAATGGGTGGTGCTCTGCCGACAGGAAGTTTAATGCCCGCGTACACACGGTCGGAAATTCCAACAAGAATGGTCCGATGTGACCGTGTGCAGGCTCCATCGGACTTTTGCTGTCGGAATTTCTGCCAACAAAAGATTGAGAGCTGGTTCTCCAATTTTCCGACGGAAAAAATTCCAAATCAGAAATTCCGATCGTCTGTAGCAATTCAGACGCTCAAAATTCCGACACACGCTCGGAAACAATTCAACGCATGCTCGGAAGCATTGAACTTCATTTTCTCGGCTTGTCGTAGTGTTGTACGTCACAGCGTTCTTGACGGTCGAAAGTTCAGAGAACTTTTGTGTGACCGTGTGTATGCAAGCCAAGCTTGAGCAGAATTCTGTCAGAAAAAACATCCAAGGTTTTTCCAACGGAAAATCCGATCGTGTGTACGTGGCATAACTCTTGCTGTGTGTGTACGCCCCCATCTGATGCCTTTGCAGCTTAAAGGGGGCTGTAAAAGCACGGCTTGACCATGTCACTTTACCTCCCCGCCAACCAGAAATGTAAACGGGCCCCTTAGAGACATGGGGGAGACAGCAAGCTACCAGAACTTAATAAGAGAGAGCCTAGTCCTGCCAACTGGTATTTGGGGGGGGGTGTTAGTGGCACGTTTATCAGGCAGCAGTAGCAGGGGGGTTAAAGGGGTTGCAAAGGTTCGTTTTTTATTTTCTAAATAGGTTCCTTTAAGCTAGTGCATTGTTGGTTCACTTACCTTTTCCTTCGATTTCCCTTCTAAATGTTTTTTTTCTTTGTCTGAATTTCTCACTTCCTGTTCCTCCTCAGTAAGCTGGCTGACTAACCACGGCTCGGATGATGGGGGCAAGCTTACTGAGGAGAAACAGGAAGTGAGAAATTGAAAGAAAAAAACATTTAGAAGGGAAATGGAAGGAAAAGGTAAGTGAACCAACAATGCACTAGCTTAAAGGAACCTATTTAGAAAATAAAAAACGAACCTTTACAACCCCTTTAATAGAGTTGGTAAAGGGCCACCCAGGACCAGCTGGAATAAATCTGCACCCCAACTTATTGTAGATCACACAATTTGTTTTTATATACACACTAGCTTTTGTTGTTGCTTTTTACTGTTTCTAATGCCTTGTACACACGACTGGATTTTCTGATGGAAAAAGTCTGACAGTCTCTTTTCATCGGATATTCTGTCCGTGTGTATGGCCCCGTCTGACTTTTTCCTTCGGAAATTCCGACGGACTTATGCTGGCCATACACTCTACGAGAAATCGTCCGAACGAACTTTCGAAAAACGAACGTTTGGCCGTGAGAGCAAACGATATTGCCATCATGTAATGACCGATAAATCGTTCAGTGGACATAGATAAAAAAAAAAAAATTATTTTATTTTACATATACCTAGTGCAGAAAGTTCGGACGGGAAACACATTAACCTTCTGATTTATCGTTCGTTCGGCAGAAAATTTCCAAACTTGTCCTTCGTTTTTCCGGCTCAAAAACGTCCCAACGGTTATCGATTTTGTGCCCATTAACTGTTTGAAAAACGAAAGAACTGTCTGAACGACCGATTTTCGCCCGATTTTTCATATAGTGTATGGCCAGCATAAGATAGAGAACTTGTTCTCTTTTTTTTCCCGACGAACAAAAATTTCTATCGGAAAGTCAGTTCGCTTGGATGCAATTCCGACGGACTAAAAACCACGCATGCTCAGAATCTAGCAGAAGCCGAACTGCCTATTGAACTTTTTTAATCTCGGCTCGTCGTAGTGTTGTACGTCACCACGTTTTTGACGGTCGGACTTTTGTGTGACAGTGTGTATGCAAGACAACTTGAGTGGAATTCCGTCGGACTTTATTCCGACGGAGAAACCGGTCGTGTGTACAAGGCATAAGTGTACCAATAGGGATTCCCAATAGCCATTTTTTTTTTTTTTTTTAACAGAGCTCCACAGTGTGATGCTTTGTGGAGCCCCTGTGAACATAAAAGTGAACAGCACACAAAATAGTGCAGAGAGGGTACAGAAGTGGTCATACCTCCAAAGAGAAAGGGCCTCTAATCCTGAACTCCTGGGGGCGCAAAACCCCTCATCAGGGACAAGGTACACCACGGTCAACCTAGGCTGATTCTAGGTGGACCCCACTCCTTAAGGACCAGCCCAAGCCGGTCCACCAAGTAATTGGCGAGAGGCTTTCCCAAAGAGAGACCTCTCCAGGTTGGGGACAGGCAAAAGACCAAAAGGCCACAGAACCTCCCCCCAGACATCAAGACAGGCCCCCGATAACCTGCACCCTCCATCTCTGTGCAAAACACAAAAATACAACATATGTGCAGTAGAAGTGCTCATGAATAAATACTGTATATACTCAAGTATAAGCCAACCCGAATATAAGCCGAGGCACCTAATTTTACCACAAAAAAACTGGGAAAAATGTATTGACTCGAGTATAAGCCTAGGGTGTCCATCTGCATGCCTCACTGTGCCCAATCTCCTTACCTGATCTCCGGCGCTGTGTGACTAGACTGACGTTTAACATGGGAGTCTATGGAAGGGGTGCCCGGCTTTGAAAAATCGGTGCTCCCCGGCCGTAGGTCCCCTGGACAACAAACTTTGCACACTTGTAGATGAAGAGTGGGGCTACATGTGTGCCAAGTTTGGGGTCCAGAGGACCTAGAGCCGGCCAGTACCGGGTCACCAAAATCTCCAGAGAAATTACTGTTTAACATTGGAGTCTATGGAAGGGGTGCCCGGCTTTGAAAAATCGGTGCTCCCCGGCCCTAGGTCCCCCGGACAACAAACTTTGCACATTTGTAGATGAAGAGTGGGGCTACATGTGTGCCAAGTCCAGGAGACCTACGGCTGGTCGGGATCAGGCGCACAAAGTTGAAGATGGACACAGACTCGAATATAAGCCGAGGGGGGCATTTTCAGCACAAAAAAAAGTGCTGAAAAACTCGGCTTATACTCGAGTATATACGGTAGTTACAAAACAACAAAAAGTGCTTCGTGCAATACACAGCGTGGTATAAAAATTGTCCTGGCTGGCCAAAAGGCCCACCCAAGAGGTGTAGTGCAATAAAAGTGTAAAGTGATGTGACCTAGTGCCAGTGAAGAAACACCATGGTGTGGTACAACCCATCATGTCTTTTCTGGCACTCCTGGGATGCCACCCTGGGGGGGGGGGCACACTACTGGGAGCTCCTTGCACCTTCCAGCCCCAAACCAGACATTGATCGCCATACTCAGGAACTTGCTGGCTTAATGTGACTTAATGGCTTGATTATTACAGCTATGGCTCGGCTACCTGAGAATCCGGACATCTGATCAGCTACGACCCATCAGAGATGGGACTGGGAATATAGGAAGGAGCAGCTGGAGGGGGAAGGCGCTGGAAGGAGGCCAGGATAAGGTCCATTTACCCAACGCTCTAGTAATAGCCAACCCCACATTAGTGGCACTTGAAATAACATTTAAAGATACTATGACACCCCACCCAGTGCATATAAAACCATACAGATATTGTAGAAATGACTATTTTGTATCACAAATAATATAGAAACATACATTCATGCACAGCAAAAACCATGAAGAGGTCCCCACTCAAGGACACAGTGGCCCCATTCAGTCCTATTGGAATAACTGTATTTAGCAGGACCACTGGATGCCCCATGAGTATGGCTCTCTATAGGAATGGGAGGGGGCTGCAGTGCACATGCGCAGCATGGCAGCTGGAACAAGGTTGAAGGTAAGTATTGGACCAGGTGGGATGCATTTGGGAAGGGGGGGGGGAGGGCATTCCTTAAAAGGACAACTCGATCCAAGGGTAGAGCTGCTGCATCAACTATTGATAAAGCTTACACAGAGTGGAGGGAGAGGAGACAGGAGGATGAGTTTGTGAAGGAGAAGATGTTCACTTGGATTAAAGAGCCCCAATGTACAGTGTAAGCCTAGGACCTAGTAAGCCTGTGTTTGGAGGAAGAAAAATGCTGACTATGACCCCAATGCAGCGTACACATGACCGTTATTCATGTCATGCAAAAGAACGACGTTTTTCTCGTCGCGATTCCTCTCAAGCCTGCCTTGCATACACACGTTCATGAAAAAAACCGCTCGAGCAAAGCGCGGTGACGTACAACACGTACGACGGCACTATAAAAGGAGAAGTTCCATTCGGATGGCGCCACCCTTTGGGCTGCTTTTGCTGATCCTCGTGTTAGTAAAGTTTGGCGAGAGACGATTCGCGCTTTTCAGCCTCGTGCTTTTCAGTCCGTTACAGCGTGACGAATGTGCTATCTCCATTACAAAACACTAGTTTTACCAGAAAGAGCGCTCCCGTCTCATCACTTGCTTCTGAGCATGCGCGTTTCCCCCCCCCCCCCCGTCGGAAAAGCATGCACAAGCCCATTTTTCGTAACGAGAAAAAGAATGACGGGAAAAACGACGAGAAAAAAAAATAGAGCAGGTTCTAATTTTTTTTTCAGGCAGTTTTCTCGTCGCGAAAAATGCTATGGAGCCTACACACGACCAATCGAAAAAATTGCAATTTTTCTCATCATGAAAAACGGTCGGGTGTACACGGCATAAGAACACGATCCTTAGGCCTCATGCCCACGGACGTTTTTACAGCTGCGTTTTTTACAGCTTAAAAACGCCTGTACATGTTATTGTATAATTTTTTTTTTGCAAAAAAATAAAAATTAAAGTCGGAGCTGAAAAACGCGACCGCGGCGTTAGTGCGCGTTTTTGGACGCCCAATTCTGACGCTGAGGAACGCACTGGTCCTGGTTTTTTTTTACAGCTTAAAAACGTCTATGCTATTTGCAGCTCAAAAACGCCTAGGTGGACATGAAGCTATAGACTAACATGGACAGGTGTTTTTAAGCTGTAAAAAACGCTCAAAAACGCGGCTGAAAAAACGTCCATGGGCATGAGGCCTATAGTAAAGCACGGAGGTGGAAACATGATGCTTTGAGGCTGTTTCTCTGCTAAATGGAAACAATATACAAAAAATTCCACGCTGCTAGTGAAGGTGAGCAGCTACAAAACCAATAGACAAAAGGTGTAGGACAAAATAACAAATAAAATGTAGCGCTGGTAAATAAGTGAATACAACACCCAGTGATTGAAAGTAATGCTGGATCTAAAAAAATCTAATGACAATAGTCCATACAAAAATATAATAAAAAGAAAGAAGAAAAAGTCCTTCTCTTTTTCTTCATACTGCCATTGGTTTACCATCTTCCAAGCTTCTACTTACCCTCCCATCTTGCTTGTTGAGAGTGACGTTTTGGTGAATTCATCGACAGAGAATTCATTCTTCACAGTGATATACACTGAAAGCTCGTTTTGACCCTCTAGACCAGTGGTTCTCAACCTGGGGGTCGGGACCTCCTCAGGGGTCGAATGGCGATTTGCTAGGGGTCACCGAATCCTGGGCTGTTCCTGAAGCCCGCACCGCTCTCCCAGGCTTTTTGCGCCTGAGCCAGAAACACAGCGAGTAACACTACCTGTGATTATAGTTGCCATTAAAATCCCCACTACAGTTCTCAGATCAGTAGATGACCTTGATCAAGAGCGCCTAAGCTGGCTGATCAGAACCTCCCCCCAGCACTGCCACTGATCCCACCCCCCACCAGCACTGCCACTGATCCCACCCCCCACCAGCACTGCCACTGATCCCCACCCCCCACCAGCACTGCCACTGATCCCCACCCCCCACCAGCACTGCCACTGATCCCCACCCCCCACCAGCACTGCCACTGATCCCACCCCCAACCAGCACTGCCACTGATCCCACCCCCCACCAGCACTGCCACTGATCCCACCCCCCACCATCACTGCCACTGATCCCACCCCCCACCAGCACTGCCACTGATCCCACCCCCCCACCAGCACTGCCACTGATCCCACCCCCCACCAGCACTGCCACTGATCCCACCCCCCACCAGCACTGCCACTGATCCCACCCCCCCAATATCTGCCACTGATCCCACCCCCCACCAGCACTGCCACTGATCCCACCCCCCACCAGCACTGCCACTGATCCCACCCCCCACCAGCACTGCCACTGATCCCACCCCCCACCAGCACTGCCACTGATCCCACCCCCAACCAGCACTGCCACTGATCCCACCCCCCACCAGCACTGCCACTGATCCCACCCCCCACCATCACTGCCACTGATCCCACCCCCCACCAGCACTGCCACTGATCCCACCCCCCCACCAGCACTGCCACTGATCCCACCCCCCACCAGCACTGCCACTGATCCCACCCCCCACCAGCACTGCCACTGATCCCACCCCCCACCAGCACTGCCACTGATCCCACCCCCCACCAGCACTGCCACTGATCCCACCCCCCACCAGCACTGCCACTGATCCCACCCCCCACCAGCACTGCCACTGATCCCACCCCCCACCAGCACTGCCACTGATCCCACCCCCCACCAGCACTGCCACTGATCCCACTCCCCACCGGCACTGCCACTGATCCCATTCCCCCCACCAGCACTGCCACTGATCCCACCCCCCACCAGCACTGCCACTGATCCCATTCCCCACCATCACTGCCACTGATCCCACCCCCCACCAGCACTGCCACTGATCCCATTCCCCACCATCACTGCCACTGATCCCACCCCCCACCAGCACTGCCACTGATCCCATTCCCCCCACCAGCACTGCCACTGATCCCATTCCCCACCAGCACTACCACTCATCTCATTCCCTCCACCAAGGAGTAAGAGAAGGAAAACAAATAAATACATGGAAAGGAGAGAAAAAGAGGGAGAGGAACAAAGAAAAAAGGGAGATAAAGAATAATAGAAAGAACAAGAAAGACAGCTAGAGAGAGGGATGGGGGGAAACAAGAAATTAGGATAGAGAGAGATAAAAGGGAAAGAAAGGAGAACAAAGAGAAAGAGTGCTACATCCTAAAATGTACCATATGGGGTTTTAATACTGTACAAGTGGAAGGGACTCAGGGAACGCTAAATGTCCGTGGGTTAGGGGCGCAAATTACTTGTCTTGCCTTGGATGCTGACAACCCACGCTACAAAAATAATTTTACTGTTGGGGGTCCCCACAAATTTGGAAAATGTATCAAGGGGTCACGGCACTAGATCGGTTGAGAACCACTGCTCTAGACGTATGTCTTTTAGGGTCTAGAGATTCTGGTAAGCCTCTTCTTTATCGGTGGTGGTCATCTTCACCTTGTCAAGATTTTGGGATTATCACATATTTGTCAAGAATTGGTTTTGATTTCACATCATCAGAGACTTTTTCTTTTTATTATATTTTTGTATGGACTATTGTCATTTGATTCTTTAGATCCAGCATCACTTTCAATCACTGGGTGTTGTATTCACTTATTTACCAGCGCTACATTTTAATTTGTTATTTTGTTTCTCTGCTAAAGGTACAGACCGACATTGCCGCATTGAGGGGCCAATGGACGGGGCCATGTATTGTAAGATCTTGGATGAGAACCTTCTTCCAAAACACTGAAGATGGGTCGTGGATGGGTCTTCCAGCATGACAATGACCCAAAACATATCACCAAGACAACAAGAGAGTGGCTCAAGAAGAAGCACACTAAGGCCATGGAGTGTCCTAGCCAGTCTCCAGACCTTAATCCTATAGAATATTTATGAAGGTACCTAAAACCTCGAGTTGCCAGGAGACAGCCAAGAAAATTTAAGGATTTAAAAAGATCTGTAAAGAAGAGTGGAGCAAAATCCCTCCTGAGATGTGTGGAAACCTAATCACCAACTACAAGAAACGTCTGACCTCTGTGATTGCCAACAAGGGTTCCTCCACCAAGTACTAAGTCATGTTTTACTTGGGGATCAAATACTTATTTTACTCACTGAACTGCAACTCGATGTATAACATTTGTATTGTGTTTTCTTTCTGGATTTTTGGTTGATATTCTGTCTCTATCATGTAAAATACACCTATGATAAAAATTATAGACCCTTCATTTCTCTGTAAGTGGGCAAACCTACAAAATCTGCAGGGGATCAAATAATAATTTTCCCCACTGTGTATAATTATATATATATATATATATATATGCACATACAGATATACTGTATATAAAAAATTATTCAATTGGAGAGACATGTGCAATTTGTTTAGTTTCTAATTTGTTTTTAACGAACTTTGAAAAATTTGTATTTCCGAAATTTTGAATTTCCGAATTTTTCAATTTCCGAATTTTCGGATTTACGAATTTTTCGATTTCCGAAATTTTGAATTTCCGAATTTCGTAAATTCGGATTTTCGAAATATTCGAAATTTCGAAAATTCGAGGTTCGAAAATCTAAAATTAAAAATGGGAAATTTGGAAAGTTGAATTTCCGAATTTTTTGAATTTCCGAAATTCGGAAATTAGCTTTTTTTCAGAAATTCTTTTCGTTTTATTCGTTTTGTTTTTTTTTTGCTTTTTTCGGAGATTCAGAATTCCGAATTTCCCAAATTTACGAAAAAAGCAAAAAAACAAAAAACGGAAAAAAAGAATTTTTGGAATTTCCCGAATTTCCGAAAAAAGCAAAAAAATGAAAATGGAAAAAAAGAATTTTTCGGCAGTGCACATGTCTATTCAATTGATTATTCCATGCAACTAAAATATTTGAGCTGAATGAGAATCATAAAATGCAGACTCCCCCCCCCCCCCCCATTTGAATGATTTAGTGACCTTTCAAATGTTTTCCATGTTGGAAAGAAAATCAATTGGCCGTGGTAGAATTTTATTACTGTATTCATTTCTGCTCAATCTAATAAAGATCTAATTGTGTGTCAGACACCCAATTGTGATAAAGATCTCCCTAAAAGTATCTTTTTTTTTTATATTAGTATTTCCAATCATTGCCATGTGGTCCAATTCAATGAATCTGAATCGCTTGCTGATCCCTCAACCAATCAACATATGAATGAGCTCCTTTATACAGATACATGCAGATCACAAGGTCCCTCCCTGTGCTTAGTACTGAGGTGATTTTAAAAAGTATTTTAGGCCCGGCTCTGATTTACTTGAAACTCTTTGGGTCACCCGTACATGATGCAAATACTTACTGCACAATATCATTTATGGGGATATTCAATATTCTCTCGTCTAATGTCTCGACTTCCACAGTACAGCCGGTCAGAGCCTGGAACACAGCAGGAGAGATGATTATTAACACTGCAATACAACGCCCCCTGCTGGTCAGAGCCTGGAACACAGCAGGAGAGATGATTAACACTGTAATACAATGCCCCCTGCTGGTCAGAGTCCAAAACACAACAGGAGAGATGATTATTAAAACAGTAATACAACACCCCCTGCTGGTCACAGCCTGGAACACAGCAGGAGAGATAATTATTAACACTGCAATACAATGCCCCCTGCTGGTCAGAGTCCAAAACACAACAGGAGAGATGATTATTAAAACAGTAATACAACACCCCCTGCTGGTCACAGCCTGGAACACAGCAGGAGAGATGATTAACACTGCAATACAACGCCCCCTGCTGGTCAGAGCCTGGAACACAGCAGGAGAGATGATTATTAACACTGTAATACAACGCCCCCTGCTGGTCACAGCCTGGAACACAGCAGGAGAGATGATTATTAACACTGCAATACAACGCCCCCTGCTGGTCAGAGCCTGGAACACAGCAGGAGAGATGATTATTAACACTGCAATACAACGCCCCCTGCTGGTCACAGCCTGGAACACAGCAGGAGAGATGATTAACACTGTAATACAATGCCCCCTGCTGGTCAGAGTCCAAAACACAACAGGAGAGATGATTATTAAAACAGTAATACAACACCCCCTGCTGGTCACAGCCTGGAACACAGCAGGAGAGATAATTATTAACACTGCAATACAATGCCCCCTGCTGGTCAGAGTCCAAAACACAACAGGAGAGATGATTATTAAAACAGTAATACAACACCCCCTGCTGGTCACAGCCTGGAACACAGCAGGAGAGATAATTATTAACACTGCAATACAACGCCCCCTGCTGGTCAGAGCCTGGAACACAGCAGGAGAGATAATTATTAACACTGCAATACAACGCCCCCTGCTGGTCAGAGCCTGGAACACAGCAGGAGAGATGATTAACACTGCAATACAACGCCCCCTGCTGGTCACAGCCTGGAACACAGCAGGAGAGATGATTATTAACACTGCAATACAACGCCCCCTGCTGGTCACAGCCTGGAACACAGCAGGAGAGATGATTAACACTAATACAATGCCCCCTGCTGGTCAGAGTCCAAAACACAACAGGAGAGATGATTATTAAAACAGTAATACAACACCCCCTGCTGGTCACAGCCTGGAACACAGCAGGAGAGATGATTATTAACACTGCAATACAACGCCCCCTGCTGGTCAGAGCCTGGAACACAGCAGGAGAGATGAGTATTAACACTGTAATACAACGCCCCCTGCTGGTCACAGCCTGGAACACAGCAGGAGAGATGATTATTAACACTGCAATACAACGCCCCCTGCTGGTCACAGCCTGGAACACAGCAGGAGAGATGATTATTACACTGCAATACAACGCCCCCTGCTGGTCACAGCCTGGAACACAGCAGGAGAGATGATTAACACTGTAATACAATGCCCCCTGCTGGTCAGAGTCCAAAACACAATAGGAGAGATGATTATTAAAACAGTAATACAACACCCCCTGCTGGTCACAGCCTGGAACACAGCAGGAGAGATAATTATTAACACTGCAATACAATGCCCCCTGCTGGTCAGAGTCCAAAACACAACAGGAGAGATGATTATTAAAACAGTAATACAACACCCCCTGCTGGTCACAGCCTGGAACACAGCAGGAGAGATGATTAACACTGCAATACAACGCCCCCTGCTGGTCAGAGCCTGGAACACAGCAGGAGAGATGATTATTAACACTGTAATACAACGCCCCCTGCTGGTCACAGCCTGGAACACAGCAGGAGAGATGATTATTAACACTGCAATACAACGCCCCCTGCTGGTCAGAGCCTGGAACACAGCAGGAGAGATGATTATTAACACTGCAATACAACGCCCCCTGCTGGTCACAGCCTGGAACACAGCAGGAGAGATGATTAACACTGTAATACAATGCCCCCTGCTGGTCAGAGTCCAAAACACAACAGGAGAGATGATTATTAAAACAGTAATACAACACCCCCAGCTGGTCACAGCCTGGAACACAGCAGGAGAGATAATTATTAACACTGCAATACAATGCCCCCTGCTGGTCAGAGCCTGGAACACAGCAGGAGAGATAATTATTAACACTGCAATACAACGCCCCCTGCTGGTCAGAGCCTGGAACACAGCAGGAGAGATAATTATTAACACTGCAATACAACGCCCCCTGCTGGTCAGAGCCTGGAACACAGCAGGAGAGATGATTAACACTGCAATACAACGCCCCCTGCTGGTCACAGCCTGGAACACAGCAGGAGAGATGATTATTAACACTGCAATACAACGCCCCCTGCTGGTCACAGCCTGGAACACAGCTGGAGAGATGATTAACACTAATACAATGCCCCCTGCTGGTCAGAGTCCAAAACACAACAGGAGAGATGATTATTAAAACAGTAATACAACACCCCCTGCTGGTCACAGCCTGGAACACAGCAGGAGAGATAATTATTAACACTGCAATACAACGCCCCCTGCTGGTCAGAGCCTGGAACACAGCAGGAGAGATAATTATTAACACTGCAATACAACGCCCCCTGCTGGTCAGAGCCTGGAACACAGCAGGAGAGATGATTAACACTGCAATACAACGCCCCCTGCTGGTCACAGCCTGGAACACAGCAGGAGAGATGATTATTAACACTGCAATACAACGCCCCCTGCTGGTCAGAGCCTGGAACACAGCAGGAGAGATGATTATTAACACTGTAATACAACGCCCCCTGCTGGTCACAGCCTGGAACACAGCAGGAGAGATGATTATTAACACTGCAATACAACGCCCCCTGCTGGTCACAGCCTGGAACACAGCAGGAGAGATGATTATTACACTGCAATACAACGCCCCCTGCTGGTCACAGCCTGGAACACAGCAGGAGAGATGATTAACACTGTAATACAATGCCCCCTGCTGGTCAGAGTCCAAAACACAACAGGAGAGATGATTATTAAAACAGTAATACAACACCCCCTGCTGGTCACAGCCTGGAACACAGCAGGAGAGATAATTATTAACACTGCAATACAATGCCCCCTGCTGGTCAGAGCCTGGAACACAGCAGGAGAGATAATTATTAACACTGTAATACAACGCCCCCTGCTGGTCACAGCAGGAGAGATGATTAACACTGTAATACAATGCCCCCTGCTGGTCAGAGTCCAAAACACAACAGGAGAGATGATTATTAAAACAGTAATACAACACCCCCTGCTGGTCACAGCCTGGAACACAGCAGGAGAGATGATTATTAACACTTTAATACAACGCCCCCTGCTGGTCAGAGCCTGGAACACAGCAGGAGAGATGATTATTAACACTGTAGTACAACACCCCCTGCTGGTCAGAGCCTGGAACACAGCAGGAGAGAGGATTATTAACACAGTTAAACAACGCCCCCTGCTGGTCAGAGCCTGGAACACAGCAGGAGAGATAATTGATAACACTGTAATACATCACCCCCTGCTGGTCAGAGCCTGGAACACAGCAGGAGAGATGATTGATAACACTGTAATACAACGCCCCCTGCTGGTCAGAGCCTGGAATACAGCTGGAGAGATGATTTATAACACTGTAATACAACACCCCCTGCTGGTCAGACCCTGAAACACAGCAGGAGAGATGATTGATAACACAGTAATACAACGCCCCCTGCTGGTCAGAGCCTGGAACACAGCAGGAGAGATGATTATTAACACTGCAATACAACGCCCCCTGCTGGTCAGAGCCTGGAACACAGCAGGAGAGATGATTAACACTGTAATACAACACCCCTGCTGGTCAAATCATAAAGGTGCAGCGCTGAAATATAAAAAGATTGTGCAGATGGTTTACAGATAAAAGGTTTCTACTGGTTAAACAGAGATCCCAACCCATCCATCAGCTCTGAGGAATTAATGAAGATAGTGGCTTGTTGGTCAATGCTGGTTTGTAGTTGGGTACTCGGTTATGAAAATATGGTATAGTATGATTATTGCATCTTCTTTCCTTTTGAATGAATGAGTGAATGAATGAGTGAATGAATGAGTGACTTGTATAGCGCTCACATGCGAACTGAATCGCCTCTAGGTGCTTTTTGCAGCCAGTGTCTGCTTGGCTGGTGCGCTCATTAACTGCGTAGGATCTTGACACGCTTGGGACACACAGTCGTACATACATATATACATATATACTGGGCCAATTTGGACAAGATCCAATTAACCTACCAGCATGTCTTTGGAGTGTGGGAGGAAATCGGAGTACCTGGAGGAAACCCACGCAGACACAGGGAGAACATGCAAACTCCAGGCAGGTGGTGTCGTGGTCGGGATTCGAACCAGCGACCCATTTGCTGCTAGGTGAAACTGCTTTTAGAACTCTGCGCTGAGTTCCTGAGTCTGGAGACCTGCTGTGCCCATTATGAGGGGTTCCCACCATCCATGTGCTGAGTTCCCAGGTCTGTACACCTGCTGTGCCCATTATGAGGGGTTCCCACCATCCCTGTGCCGAGTTCTCGGGTCTGTACACCTGCTGTGCCCATTATGAGGGGCTCCTACCATCACTGTAGGGAGTTTCTGGGTCTGCACACCTGCTCTACCGAACATGAGTTGTTCCCACCATCCCTACAATGAGCTTCTGGGACTGTACATCTTTTGTGAGGGGCTGCCACCATCCCTCCAGTTCTCAGGTCTGTACACCTGCTGTACCCATTATGAGAAGTTTCCATTTTCCCTGTGCTGAGTTCCCGGATCTGTACACTTTCTGTCCCCATTATGAGGGATTCCCACCATCCCTGTGCTGAGTTCCCAGGTCTGTACACTTTCTGTGCCCATTATGAGGGATTCCCACCATCCCTGTGCTGAGTTCCCAGGTCTGTACACCTGCTGTGCCCATTTAGGGGTTCCCACCATCCCTGTGCTGAGTTCCTGGGTCTGCACACCTGCTGTATCCATTTAGGGGTTCCCACCATCCCTGTGCTGAGTTCTGGGGTCCGAGTGTCATAGGTGACCTAAGGTCCAACAGATTATGCTCGCCAACAGCCTGTTCCCATAGATAGGAGAGGTGTGTGAGGTCGGACAGTTGTCTGACCAGTTACTGTCAAGCGTCATGTGAACTCTGACCCTCTGGATTGGCGAAGCAGCAGTGACTCCCATAGTTCTATAGCAGTGGGGGGGGGGGGCGGATTTCCCAGTGGGGGAGGGTCATTCCTGTAAGAGATGTATTATTCCTTACATAATATGAATGAGAAATGTGACAGATAATTTCCTTCTAGGTCTCTCTCCGGTCATCCTGAATAAGCTTTTTGTCCTGCCGAGTAATGACCTCTCTCTTCTCATTTTTATCACGTTACGCATTTTTTTGCCGCGGTTTTACTGTATTTGTCACGCTGCTTCCCCTCAATGACCCATTCCTACTGATCTGGTTCCCTGATCTGAACTCTCACGTTTTCTACACAAGTTCATTTTACCAGCTATGATTGTATTTATTGGCTGAGATCCATTCTGTTGCTATAGCTTTTTCGTCCCAGGCCCGGATCCCATCACGGGGGTCTCTTTTCATAGAGATTGTACGTTGTGCAAGTCCAGTCCCCCCCCCCCCCCAGCAAGCACGTCGGGACCATCCGGGGTAAGATCGCGCTATATCAAGATACCTCTCAGTCACAAATGATGATTGCCATTCCTGTTATATGTACTGAAAAGTGACTCTGCTTTACTGTTCCCCTTCCCGGTCTATCAGTCAGATCACGGGACTGGAATCAAGGAACCTTCTTTATGGCCAATTATTCGTATCTCATCGTGTGTGCAGCCCGATTGTCAACTGCACCACCAGATACATAGATAGGGGGAGACTCCCCCTGTATAAGAAATATAATCTTAAAAGGGGTGTTCCGGCCTGTGACGGCAAAAATAAATAAATTTAAAAGCCAGCAGCTACACATTCTGCAGCTGCTGGCTTTTAATAAATGGAGACTTACCTGTCCTGGAGTCCCTCGAAGTTGGCACTGCAGCTGATGTTTCCCCATCAACTGTCGGGTGCTTCCGTCACCATTGCGGGTACAGGAACCAGGCAGTGTAGCCTTTCGGCTTCACGCCGGGAACCCTACTGCGCATGCGCGAGGCCCGCTCCTCTTTCCTATTAGCCCGGTGTCTTGTCACATTTGGCTCCCCATCACAGATTGCTCTGGAAGAGACGTTCCGTCGCCGCCGCCATCTTGCTACACCCCACACTCCTGCACAGTAATGATAGAGTGAGAAGGGGGCAAGCGGACATCTTGTTACACCCACCGGAGTTTTCAATTTCACAGTTATTTTCAACACAAAACGGAGCTTATATGCTTAAATACAGTATTTGGAAATCCGACGGACTGTTTAGATGTTACATTTTAAAAGCAGCAGCAAACCTGCTGACCTTACATGGTTGCTAATGTGACAGAACACCTCTGATTTTCACTTTTAACATGTAAGCAGTCCGTCCGAATTTACAAATACTGTATTTAAGCATATAAGCTCCGTTTTGTGTTGAAAATAACTGAAATCGAAAACTCCGGTGGGTGTAACAAGATGTCCGCTTGCCCACGTCTCACTCTATCATTACTGTGCAGGAGTGTGGGGTGTAGCAAGATGGCGGCGACGGAACGTCACTTCCGGAGCAATCTGTGATAGGGAGCCGAATGTGACAAGACACCGGCGGCCAGGGGGAGGAGGGAGCCCCGCGGTGACGTCCCGGCCGCGGCCGGACTCCAGGAAGTGGGAAAGGATACCTATCCTGTCCCCCCTCCCCCCCCCCGAAAGGTGCCAATTGTGGCACCGGAGGGGGGAGGAATCCGATGAGCGGAAGTTCCACTTTTGGGTAGAACTCCGCTTTAATATGACTGCTGGATTTTATCTGTGCAAGAATATTGCAACTCTTTTGAATTACAGGTAGGAATCCCATGTTATGGAGAGTGACATGCATACATTTTGCTTTTATCGGCTTAAAAATGGTTGTCCTTTGTTATTTTTTTGGGGTTTACTTATATTTAATTTTATTTTTCATTATTTTCATCCATCAGATTCTATATGTGTCTGCACTACTTTGACCATAGTATTAAATTACTGTATATACTCGAGTATAAGCCGACCCGAATATAAGCCGAGGCACCTAATTTTACCACAAAAAAAATGGGAAAACGTATTGACTCGAGTATAAGCCTGGGGTGTCCATTTGCATGCCTCACTGTGCCCATGACTAGACTGACGTTTAACATGGGAGTCTATGGAAGTAGTGCCCGGCTTTGAAAAATCAGTTCTCCCCGGCCGTAGGTCCCCCAGACAGAAAACTTTGCACACTTGTAAAGGAGAAATGAGGCTACATGTGTGCAAAGTTTCGGGTCCAGGGGACCTACGACCGGCCAGTACCGGGTCCCCAAAATCACCAGAGAAATTACCATTTAACATGGGAGTCTATGGGAGGGGTGCCCGGCACAACAAACTTTGCACACTTATAGAGGAAGAGTGGGGCTACATGTGTGCCAAATTTTATACCGGGTCCCCAAAATCCAGGAGATCAGGCGCAAAAAGGTGACTCGCGTATGAGCCGAGGGGGGCATTGTCAGCACAAAAAAATGTGCATTAAAAAAAAAAACGCTTATACGCGAGTATATACGGTATATGGAATTTTTCACTCGTGTAAATCTTCGCTGTCTGGACCCCTGTTTGAGGTACTTCTCTTTGTTTTCTGACTATGATGTGCATGAAGGACTCACAATGCATTTTTTAACCAGTATTCCAAATGTATTATTGTTTACTTTTTAATTGTATATATTGTTTAATGTTTATGTATCTCATTTCAGACAGTGAGATTTGTCCCAAGTGTATCCTCCCCCCCTGTCTGTCCGTCCTGACGAAGCCTCACGGCGAAACGCGTCAACGTTAGACGTACAAGGGACTCTACTCATACGGTCTTATACATTGTATGGTTTTTAATTCTTGTGAACATTGTATTTCTGATATTAAAGCATTTTTTCATTCCATTTGTGTGTTGCCGCTAAAGTCCGACCTTTGCTTTGCTCTCCTTGAGTAATTCTAATTTTTGTTTCTCACGATATTATGGATGTGGCAATGTGAGTGCTCCCCCTCCTCTCCTTTTTTACTTTTTTTATTTAATATGACAAGAATGCTATATTAGAAATATTGTACGAAGGTTACAATAAAAAAAACTTAAATATTGTTCTCTTCTAACTTGAAGACCAGACCTGTATTTTTTGCAAAAATATTACTTAGAAACCCCAAACATTATAAAAAACATTTTTTAGAGAATAAAATAGCGGCCATTGCATTTTTTTTTTGTCACACGGTACTTGTGCAGCAGTTTTTCAAACGCAATTTTTTCGGAAAAAAAATATACTATAGAAACCAATTTTTTTGTAAATTCTAAAAGATGATGTTACGCCAAGTGAATAAATACCTAACACGTCACGCTTTAAAATTGGAATGGTGCCAAACTACGGTACTTAAAAATCTCCATAGGCGGCGCTTTAAAAATGGTTTACCGGTTACCTGTTTAACCACTTAAAGGGGTTGTAAAGGTAATTTTTTTTTTTTTTTAAATAACAAACATGTTATACTTACCTCCACTGTGCAGCTCGTTTTGCACACAGTGGCCCCGATTCTCGTCTTCTGGGGTCCCTCTGCGGCTCTCTCGCCTCCCCCCCCGCAAGAACTCACATTCATGTGAGCTCGCATGGTGATGAGTTCTTGCAGGCGCGCTCCCGTGATACAGCCGGCAGCCATAGCCGCTCACTATATCACTCAGCCCCGCCCCCCGTGTCATTTGGATGTGATTGACAGCAGCGCGAGCCAATGGCTGTGCTGCGTTCAATCAACAAATGAATGCGCCGAGAAGCAAGCGCGTTCACGGCGCGAGACTATCAAGGGGTCAGGTAAGTAAACAGGGGCTCGGAAGGGCGCTAATCGGCAGATGTTTTTTCACCTTAATGTAAAGAATGCATTAAAGGTGAAAAAAACTTGTACCTTTACAACCCCTTTAAGGACCAAGCCTTTTTCTGACACTTGTTGCTTACAAGTTAAAATCCGTATTTTTTTGCTAGAAAATTATTTAGAACACCCAAACATTATATATTTTTTATCAGGGACCCTAGAGAATAAAATGGCGGTCATGATAATATTTTATGCCACACTGTACTTGCACAGCGGTCTTTCAAACGCAATTTTATTTTGAAAAAATACACTTTCATTGATAAGAAAAAAAAACAGTAATCTTGGCTACCGGTAAATGTTTTTGTTTAAATGTGAAAGATGATGTTACGCCGAGTAAATAGATACCCAACATGTCACACTCGTGGAATGGCGACAAACTACGATATTTAAAAATACCCATAAGCGAAAATGTAAACATTTTTAACGGTTACCTGTTTAGAGTTACAAAGGAGGTCACTAAATTACATTTGCGGGCGTGACTTACGTATGCGTCTGCTTCTGCGTGCGAGCTCGGAGGGATGGGAGCGCTTTAAGGCCTCTTTCACACTTTTGCAACTTGTCCTGTGATTTGGGACTGCAAAAGTCGCACAAGTCGTACCCCATGATTTCCAATAATAACCATTCACATCTGTGCGATTTCAAGTCGCACCGACTTTAAAGTAGTCCCTGTTCCGCTTTGGTCTGACTTTGATGCAAGTTGAGGTCCATAGACCTCAAGTGTACACAGGCATTCCCTGAAATTGTGGTAAAATTGTGGCAAAATCGCGCGAGCACAAGGGGACTGGACTGGCTGATTTAAAAAAAAAATAATAAATAATAATAAAATATATATAAAATATTTTATCCACTTCAGCCCCGGAAGGTTTTACCCCTTTTATGACCAGGTAATTTTTTGCGATACGACACTGCATCGCTTTAACTGACAATTGCGCGGTCAGTTGTCCTTTTTTTTCCCCTACAAATAGAGCTTTCTTTTGGTCATATTTGATCACCTCTGTAGGTTTTATTTTTTGCACTATAAACAAAAAAAGACCGCCAATTTTGAAAAAAAAAATAAATAAATATTTTTTACTTTCTGCTATAATACATATCACCCCCCAAGAAAAAAAAAAATAGAAATATAAAAAAATATATATTAATTCGTTTTAGGCCAATATCTATTCTGCTACATATTTTTGGCAAAACAAATAAAAATAAAAATATCACAATAAGCATATATTGATTGGTTTGCACAAAAAGTACAGCGTCTTATTTTTTTAAAATGTTTTTACTGGCAATGGCGGTGACACTTTTCGGGGACCACGTTTACATTGATTAGTGCTATAAAAATGCACTGATCAATGTACGAATGACACTGGCAGGGAAGGGGGTTAACACTAGGGGGCGATGAAGGGGTTAACTGTATTCGCTGGGTGTGTTCTATCTGTAGGGGGAGATGGGCTGCCTGGGACAACAAAGAGATTGCTGTTCCTGATCACTAGGAACAGCATATCTCAGAGTTGTCCCCTGACAAAACGGGGATCCGCCTTATTTACATTGGCAGATCCCAGTTCTGCCTCTCCTCACCACGATTACGGGTGGCTGGCAGACAGTGGCGGCTGATGCTCAGAAGTTTTGGGGGGCGCAAACAAACTGAGAAAAAAAAAAATATCATCAATTGCCACCACTGTGCCCATTAAATGCAGCCACTATGCCCATCAAACGCCACCAGTTTCTCCCCAAATGCAGACATTTTGTCCCCAGCCTGGCACTTACCTTCCTGTCCACGCTCCCTCGATGCCTTCTCTCGCCCTCGATGTCGCTTCAGCCAATCAGGTTACCAGTAACCAGACCCGGTGAACCTAATTGGCTGAGACGCGTGTCAGTATTAACCAAGGAACGCACAACAGGTGTGTCCCCTGGTTAACTATTCGGAAGCCAATTAGAGCCCACAGGCTGTTATCGGGAAGCCTATCAGAGCCGCTGGCTCTGATAGGCACTTCCAAAAACCAACCAGCCGCTGTTATTCAGATGGCTGGCGCTCACCAGAGGGCCGGCCATCTGAATAGTGGGCGGCAGCGGCGTCGGTGACAATACATAGGTTCATGCAATGCATGTATTGTTGACATAAGTGACGGGCACAGGAGAGATAGGGGGCAGTACTCCTGTGACCACTATGGACGCAACGCCACTGCTGGCTGACATTGAGTCTGCGGGACCAGCGGGCGTGCTCCCGCAGCGTGTGCACGCGTGCAGTTTAGCATGCACGGACCGACGTACGGGGAGTCGGCCTGCCGCCGTATATATACAGTGGCTGGTTGAAAAGTCCCTTTAATTTTATTTTTTAATCACTTTTAGGCTCGTTTGACACCTATGCAGTTTGCTTTTGATTGTTTCTGCAGTGCTTTTTGCTGTGCGTTTTGTGTTTTTGCACACGTGATTTTTTTTTGGCCCAATTTGTTGTTGGGCAGATTATAAAAAAACGCAAAATGCAAATTGTGGCAAAATTGCTGCAACAACACACTAAATTATTTTCTGCAACTTCTCCACTGAAGTCTATTGAACCGAAAAAAAAAAAAAAAAAAGAAGATCCCCGACTCTTTCCAAAAATGCAGTGGCTGGAAAAAGCATAGATGTGAACGTGTCCCATAGGAAACCATGTTACATGAACTGCAGTGTGTTTTTTCAAAAAGGGCATAGGTGTGAAGCAGGCCTTATTGCGGTCATAAGAAATTTAAGGATCCCTTGTGATGAAGCATGACAGGTCCTCTTTATGGAGACGTTCGGGGTTATTCCAGATCTCTTCTCTACCCATAAAAAGAATCGTATCGAAAAAAAAAAAAAAACACAACACAGAGATGATTGGAGATGTTCTGATCCCCAATCAATTCTGGCCAGCCGCATCAACCTTGGATCAGATTCTGGGCTCCCCAGTGAGACAGGTAAGTCAGAGAAAGGAAAGCGGGGGGGGGGGGGCACAATCCCTGCCGCTGCTTGTAAAAGTCATCCAGTGGCTAATCAACTGCTCTGATCACTTTTACAGGTTAGGGAATCTCCGGAATCTGAAAATTTTAATACAGGGGTTACAGCCGACAGCTGCAGCCATGACCCCAGTAAAACCACTTGAACACAATGACAGACATGTATGTGATTGTGCGTCAAGTGGTCAAAGTGCCGCTCGTCTTCTGAGTTGAACTACCTCCAATAGAATTGAACCCATGCTATGTGAGCCCAGGCCTATATGGGACCTGTCCTCTGGGGGGTGTTATCACACACTGACCTGGGCTTGCAGCATGGGCCTGGTGCCGCCCTCTGCAAGTGCTCAAAGGTCTGCCCACTGCTGAAGAAAGAGGAGGAAAGGTGACAGTATGGTGGTGTTCCTCCCTGCTGCTGAAGGAAGAGGAGCAGCTGCAATGGCATGGTGGTGTTGCCTTCCTCCTTCCCCCACGGCCTACTAAAATTACAATGAAGGAGCAGCAATAAACTAATTAGTCCCCCCTCTGCTCTCTCCTCCTGTCAGCAAGTTCCCTGTAATTACCTGTGCAAGCAGAACATTTGATTGGCTCCTAGTGCTGCCCATTCCTCATCCACTGCGAGTGCTGCTACACAGGTGAGAACAGGAGTCCAATATGATGGTAGATTCAGGTATAATCAAAGTCAAACATTAAAAATAAATAAAAATAAATGCTAATGGCTGAAATCCAATGTCCTCTGCCCCCCACCCCAGCAGTTGTAATCTTCCAGTGCTGCAGGGATTAATACAAGTGCTGAGCCTGTGACAGGCACTCATAAAGACTATGCTCGCCCTTTCCTCCCCCACTCCTCCATTCATAGAAGCCATAGCGTCCATCCATAAAAAATGCTCTATGGACGGAGGAAGGGTAGATGAATGAAAGGACCACCTCCTCCATTCATAGATTGCTTTTCATTAATGGATGTGATAGTACAGCTTCTATGAATGGATGGGAGGGGGCAGAAAAGGCGAGCTTAGTCAACCCTCTTAATGAGTATCTGTGACAGGTCCAGCCAATTCTATGAATCCCCGCAGGATCAGAAGATTATGAAGATTATGGCTGTGGGGATGGGGGGGGGGGGGTGCAGAGGACTTCGGATTTCAACTAACATAACAGCCACCAGCACAAGGGACACTTGGCTTTGAAAATAAGTGCCATCCCCTGATTTTTTTTATTTTTTTTATTTCTAACTAAACTTAAATGATAAAGATTTTCCTAAACTTCTTTGCAGGGACCTTATTTTCCAATCCAGCTTTGCCAAACCCTGATGAAGTCTTCAGAGCTCCTGAAACATGTTGATTGTTTCTAAACTGCTGTGATAAATAAACTGAATTATCTGGATTGTTGATAAGATCTCGGCTTCTCTTCTGCAAATTACTATTTGTTCAGTAAGTGACGCAATCTTTACCTTCACAAGTTCGATGTTCGTCGTGTGGATCAAGTCGTCCCCTTGTCTGACGAAGCGCGGGTGAGGCTTCTCCTTCACTATGAAGATGATGTCTGCTGGGATGATGTTCGGACCCTAAAACAGCAAATGGACATAATAATGACCGGCAGACCTAAACCACGGCTTTGTTTACGCTAAGGCCCCTTTCACACTTATACGACTTGTCCCACGATTTGTGATGGCAAAGTAGCATGACAAGTCGTTTCCCATGATTTCCAATGACAACCATTCATATTAGTACGACTTCAAGTCTTCAAAGTAGTCCCTGCACTACTTTGGTCCGATTTTGATGCCACTTACACAGACATTCCTTGAAATGAAAGGCTGATTGATGAATTTATGGTACAGCGCGCTTAGTTGCAGTCCTCCAAGACAGTATTTGGCGCGATATAAATTTATATATCAATCAATCAAATCACGGCAAAATCGCGGAAAAATCGCACAAGTGTTAAAGGGGCCTAAAAAAATATAAACCAATAAAGGATTTTGAACATAAGAGATACAACTTATATATATGTATGTATATGTAGCGGGGTCTCCTTTAAGACCCCGGGACCACGTTACCCAGAACCCCGTTCGGCACCCAGAGTGCAGTTAGCCACGGCAGAGACTCGTGGGAGGGGCTATTTAAGGAGGAGGCGATGCGGAGCTCGGCCTCTTTGGACACCGCGCTGCAATCAAGAGTTTCTTCCTGTGCGAATCTGCTGCAGTGCAAGGCCTGAAGCCTGGGCCTTGCGCAACTTCCAAAGAGCCTTCTATCCGATCGTTGCAGACGCTGTGTGTGGAGACACAGCAGGTGGAAATCCCCGACTGGGATCGCGTCCGGAGTGGTGAGCGAGCACTTGCTCAAACCAATAGACTGTACCGTGTTTAGGCCTATAGACTGCCTTGGCCCACCTATCGTTAGTTGTTGTTCCATTAGGAGACCCGTAGCAGGACAGAGTTGAAGGGTCTCCAGTTTAGTGTTCCTTGAGACTGCCTACTTGTGGATTACAAATATTATCTCATCAAGTGCACCACCAAAAGTTTGCATGCGAAGAAATCATAGAGTGAAAAGACTGAGGTTTATTCTATGTCAGGCCTGACTGGGGGGGGGGGAGATAGAATATTGTTTAGTGCGCCACAGGGCGCGCACACCATAATAGCTGCGCGCGGTGTGTTACCGCGCTGGGCCATTGCTGTGTGCTATATCTACTGCTACGGGGCCCTGTAAGCAAAGTTGCATGTGTTCTGTTCTGCCTATGCTTTTGATATAAAAGTAAAGCCGTTGCATTTAATCTCTCGCCTCAGTGTGTTGTCTTACTGTAAAAGAGATTGCCCCTTACATTATTACTGAATGTGATATAAGTTTAACCCTAGACTAACTGTGCCAGAGTGGGTCGAGTAAGATTGCCGGTGCTGTATGCAGGGCCCGAAATCAAACCAGCGGCTCTCTTAGGGGTAGCGCTACACATATATAAAAAAAAAGTGAGAATAAATAATAATAGATAATATATATATCTATCTCTCTAGCATATTCCTTCCTAACCCCTTATAAACCCCAATCAGTCCTAATTAACTCCTTCTTCCCCTTCTCTCCTAAGATAATTAATAATATTATATATAAAACTTTTCATTTGTTAATAACTTTTTTTTTTTTTTTAAATCTTTATTTTATTGACCAATTAACAGGGATGTTTTTTCTAGTGGCACATTACAAAACGTTTGCTATAAAAATAAATGATGTTATATATATATATATATATATATATATATATATTGTGACAGCAGGAAGGTAAAGTCACCTGGTTTCATCCAGGGGGGTAGATATATTTCTCCCAGATTCAGGCTTTATGCCGACTTATACAACTAGGGAGGGAGTTGATGAAGCCCAGCTGAGGCTAGTGGGCTCATGGATGACTCATACCTCTAGGGAGAGGGCTGGGCGTCGTGCAGGCAGGGAGTTGATGAGACCAGCTGAAGCTTGTCAGCTCGTTTAAGGCCTCTATAAAAACTCCCAGCTTCATTAGGTGTTTGCTCATGCCTGGAACCAGACCTGTGTGGACTGTCTAGGGAGAGTGAACCCCTGTGCGGTGAGACAAAGCCTGTGTGGCTATTTGTTTGGACATTTGCTAAACCAGGGACTTAGGGACTAGGACAGCACCAGGCTGATCCCAGTTGTTAGTTAGGAAACCTGCATGTTTAGTCAGAGGTCAAGCTGACCAGGGTTTATTTTGTTTATGTTTCTTTTTGCTTTGCTGTGTTTTTTGTCACTGTAAATAGAGAAATAAACCGCACCTTTTTGATCTTGAAAACCACAACCTCCGTCTGCTGGGCCTGTTTTTGTGTGGGGAGCCCATCCAGGGGATCACACACACCCGCTGCCGAGCTAACCCCCCCACAGTTGGTGGAGAACCAGTGGCAGTTTTTTTTTAAGCCAGCATGGAGGAGATACTGAAACAGCTGGCTCTAGCAAATGCCAAACAACAGCAGACAAATGCAGGTTTGCAAAAGAGCCTTGCAGCTCACCAACAGAGTCTGGAAGCTCAGCAACAAGCCCAGCAGCAATCTGAGGCCCGCTTCATAGACCTGTTACAGAAGCAAGAGCAGAGACTACAACAAATGGAAGCAGTAATGCAGCAATGTCCGCAGACCAGTGAGGAAAGCCGTCCCACTAATACCGCGTCCTTTGGGGTGAGTCGTTTATTGACAAAAATGACTGGAGAGGATGATCCAGAGGTATTTTTGACCACATTTGAAAGGACTGCTGAAAGAGAAAAGTGGCCTGAGGAGCAGTGGGCGGGACTGGTGGCTCCTCTGTTAACTGGTGAATCGCAGAAGGCTTACTATGACCTAGAGCCTGACCAAGCAAAAGACTATGTGATGCTAAAAGCTGAAATATTGGCAAGGCTGGGTGTCACCCTGGCTGTCCGGGCTCAGCGTGTGCATAACTGGACTTTCCAGCTTGGAAAACCCCCCAGGTCTCAAATGTATGATCTCATTCACCTGAGCAGGAAGTGGCTACAGCCAGAGACTTTGTCCGCACCAGAGATTGTGGAACGTGTTGTAATGGATCGGTTTTTGAGAGCTCTTCCTACTGCCATCCAAAAGTGGGTAAGCCATGGAGACCCAGAGACGGCCGGTGGTCTTGTGGATTGTGTAGAGAAATACTTGGCTACAGAGAACCTGACGGCCTCTTCCAGAGACTCTCGGACTTTCCACCCTAAGACCAGACCATCCCCAGGGGCGGATAAGAGGATTCCAAGGGGTGAGGGTGGAGAGAGTGAGAGGGTGGGAGCTCTACCCAAAGTTTGGCGAGAACAGCCTGGGAAGTCAGGGGCTCAAGAGGCAGCCAAATGGATTGTTTGCTACCGCTGCCGGCAAGCGGGACATATTGCAGCAAATTGCGCGGTTGTGGAGGAACCCATGCAATGTGACTTCCTGACGGACAGACGTCAGTCGCTGTGTGCGACAGTCGCATGCACTGCCATTCGGGGAACTGAGAAACATTTATGCAAAATGTGTATTAATGGTAGAAATGTTGTGGTATTACTGGATTCAGGTAGCCTTGTGACCCTGATAAAGGCTGAATTAGTTAAAACAGAGGTCTCTGGGAATAGCAAGGTAGCTGTTATTTGTGTGCATGGGGACACCCGAGAGTATCCAGTGACTACAGTGTGTTTCGAGACCCCCAAAGGTACCCTCTCTCATCCAGTGGGGTTAGTATCTCAATTACCGCATGACGCCATTGTGGGAAGGGATTTTCCGAAGTTCTGGGAACTGTGGGATGATCCTGAGCCCCCCACTGGTGCCCCTATGTACCAGGAAGGTGATAGCCAGAACTCCTCTGAGAGTGGTGAGGACTCTCCAGAATTTCCCTTGTCAGTATTGGCAGGCGAGACTCAAGAAACTGGAGAGGAGCCCACCTCCTCAGACGAAAACCTACCGTCTGTGGAGTTTTCTGATCTTGAGGTTCACAGGGAAAATTTTGCCACAGAACAGTTAAAAGACCCCGCCCTAATAAAGGCACGGGAAAACGTAGTGGAAATAGATGGCGAGTTAGTGAACCCAGATAATACCTGCACTTACCCATACTTCAGCGTAGAGAAGGACCTACTGTATCGGGTGGCAAAAAGGGCAGAAGAAACCGTTGAGCAGCTTGTGGTGCCCAAACCTTACAGGAAGTTGGTGTTGGAGTTGGCCCATGGGCACATTCTTGGAGGTCATCTGGGGACAGAGAAAACCCGAGAGAGGGTATTACAGAGATTCTATTGGCCTGGGGTGATGAAGGACATAGAAAATTATTGTTCCTCCTGCCCTGTGTGTCAGAGGTCGGCCCCGATGCCACATTTCCGTAGCCCGCTGGTCCCTCTACCCATCATTGAGGTCCCGTTTGAGAGGGTCGCAATGGATTTGGTAGGTCCTATAATCAAGTCCGCTAGGGGGCACCAGTACATATTAGTTATAATGGACTATGCCACCCGTTATCCAGAAGCGATCCCTCTCCGAAATACCTCGGCCAAAACCATAGCCAAAGAGCTATCTCTTGTTTTTAGCCGGGTGGGTATTTGTAAAGAACTGCTTACGGACCAAGGTACACCCTTTATGTCCCGGGTTATGAAAGAGCTGTGTAAATTGTTCAAAGTGACGCAATTACGTACATCTGTGTATCACCCCCAAACCGATGGGCTGGTTGAAAGATTCAACAAAACCCTAAAACAAATGTTGAAGAAAGTGGTGGATAGAGATGGAAAGGATTGGGACTGTCTACTTCCTTATTTGATGTTTGCTATTAGGGAGGTGCCCCAATCCTCTACGGGATTCTCCCCCTTTGAGTTACTGTATGGGAGACACCCAAGAGGACTGTTGGATATTGCCAAGGAAACTTGGGAAAGTGAGAGTTCTCCCCACAGGAGTGTGATTGAGCATGTCGCCCTGATGCAAGATCGAATTGCACAGGTAATGCCCATCGTGAAGGAACATTTGGCCCAAGCGCAGTTGGCACAGCAGAGAGTGTACAACCGTGGAGCCAAGACCCGTACCTTTTCCCCGGGGGATAGGATATTGGTACTTGTCCCTACGGTTGAAAGTAAATTCCTTGCCAAATGGCAAGGCCCCTACGAGATAATGGAAAAAGTGAGCGAAGTGAATTACAAGGTCAGACAACCAGGAAGGCGAAAGCCCGAACAGATCTATCACGTTAATCTGTTGAAAGCCTGGAGGGATAGAGTCCCTAGTCGCAGAAACTTGGTCACCAGCTCAAACGGGTTGCGTGATTCCGGAGGTTGGAATAGCAGCCACCTTGTCACAACCCCAACAACAGGAGGTGAAGGAGTTTGTGCTTCGCAACAAGGAGGTGTTCTCTGAGCTGCCGGGACAAACATCTGGGGTAGAGCATGATATTATTACCCCGCCCGGTGAAAGGGTGAAGTTAAAACCCTATCGGATCCCAGAGGCCCGACGGGAGGCAATACGGGAGGAAGTACAGAAAATGCTGAACTTAGGGGTGATAGAGGAGTCCCAAAGTGATTGGTCTAGTCCCATTGTGTTGGTGCCTAAACCGGATGGGAGCTGGCGATTTTGTAACGATTTTCGTCAGTTGAACAAAGTTACAAAATTTGACACCTACCCCATGCCACGTATAGATGAGTTGATCGACCGGCTGGGAACAGCCCGATACATGACGACTCTTGACCTCACAAAAGGGTATTGGCAAATTCCCCTGGCCAAGTCGGCCAAAGAGAAAAACGCATTTGTAACCCCAGACGGGGCGTTCCAATATAAAAGAATGCCGTTCGGGTTACAGAATGCGCCGGCCACATTCCAGCGGAAAATGGACCAGATACTGAGGCCCCATCGGAAGTATGCTGCGGCTTACCTGGATGACGTAATTGTCCATAGCACAG
Organism: Rana muscosa; assembly: GCA_029206835.1. NCBI lineage: Eukaryota > Metazoa > Chordata > Amphibia > Anura > Ranidae > Rana > Rana muscosa. Next base: position 1,083,855,785 of record CM055117.1, on the reverse strand, counting down.
ATTGGGCCTCACATCTGCCAAAAGTGCAGCAGTCCTAGACTCTATCCGGGAAGCGGGGTTTACGGCTAACCCCAAGAAGTGTACCATTGGGCAGGAGGAGGCCAAATATCTTGGGTACACCATTGGCAGGGGAGTAATAAAACCCCAACTCAACAAAGTCGAGGCCATCCAGAGTTGGCCACGTCCCAACAGCAAGAAGCAGGTACGGGCCTTTCTGGGAATCGCGTGTTATTATCGGCGCTTCATTCCCCACTTTGCTTCTAAGGCTGTGCCCCTAACCAACCTGACGAAAGGGAAAGGGTCGGTCATGATTAAATGGACCCCCGAGGCTGAGGCAGCATTCCAATTCTTGAAACAAGCCTTATGTAGCCAGCCAGTGTTGTACTCACCCGACTTCTCTAAAGACTTTGTCGTACAAAGTGATGCGTCAGATGTGGGGTTAGGAGCAGTATTGTCCCAGGTCTGGAACGGGGAAGAGCACCCAGTCATTTACCTCAGCAGGAAGTTGAAGTCCCATGAGGTAAATTACGCCACGGTTGAAAAGGAGTGTTTAGCGGTGAAGTGGGCTCTAGATTCCCTTCGGTACTATCTGCTAGGTAGGCACTTTGACATGGTTACGGATCACGCTCCGTTAAAGTGGATGGCTCAAAACAAGGAGACAAATAGAAGAGTGAATAGGTGGTTCCTGGCCCTCCAGGAATTCAACTTCACAGTAAAGCATCGCCCTGGCGTTCAAATGGGGAATGTGGATGCTTTGTCTCGAGTACATGAATGCCTGATTGCTGGTGTTCCAACCCCAAGGTTAAAACCAGAGGGGGGGTATGTGACAGCAGGAAGGTAAAGTCACCTGGTTGCATCCAGGGGGGTAGATATATTTCTCCCAGATTCAGGCTTTATGCCGACTTATACAACTAGGGAGGGAGTTGATGAAGCCCAGCTGAGGCTAGTGGGCTCATGGATGATTCATACCTCTAGGGAGAGTGCTGGGCGTCGTGCAGGCAGGGAGTTGATGAGACCAGCTGAAGCTTGTCAGCTCGTTTAAGGCCTCTATAAAAACTCCCAGCTTCATTAGGTGTTTGCTCATGCCTGGAACCAGACCTGTGTGGACTGTCTAGGGAGAGTGAACCCCTGTGCGGTGAGACAAAGCCTGTGTGGCTATTTGTTTGGACATTTGCTAAACCAGGGACTTAGGGACTAGGACAGCACCAGGCTGATCCCAGTTGTTAGTTAGGAAACCTGCATGTTTAGTCAGAGGTCAAGCTGACCAGGGTTTATTTTGTTTATGTTTCTTTTTGCTTTGCTGTGTTTTTTTGTCACTGTAAATAGAGAAATAAACCGCACCTTTTTGATCTTGAAAACCACAACCTCCGTCTGCTGGGCCTGTTTTTGTGTGGGGAGCCCATCCAGGGGATCACACACACCCGCTGCCGAGCTAACCCCCACACAATATATATATATATATATATATATATATATATATATATATATATATATATATATATATATATATATTACATACATACATATACACACACACACACACACACACACAGGCATACCCCACATTTAAGTACACAATGGGGTTTATTTACTAAAGCTCGAAAGTGCAAAATCAGGCTCACCGATGAGATTCCAGGTTTTATTACCAGGCTTAATTGAACAAAGTGGGGTTAGAAGCTCGTTGGTTTCTATGCATAAATGAGCCTGATTTTGCACTTTCCAGCTTTAGTAAATAAACCCCATTGTGTACTTAAAAGTGGGGTATGCCTGTGTGTGTGTGTGTGTGTGTATATATATATATATTATATTATATATATATATATATATATATATATATATATATATATATATATATATATATATATAAATAAACAAAGATGGTATACATTGTACTAGAAAGATTATTTAAGAAGTTTATTTTTAAAGCATTAGTTGCACACATGTCAGAAGCATTTGCGCAAGCTGAATGATACACATTATTCCCTTATGAAAAAAACAGTGATGTATCGTCAGCTCCATCTAGTGGCCAAAATGCAGTACAGTTTTCTGAATGAAAAAAATTACTGTATACTGCATTTTATTTTATTTTTTTAAATATTGATACATTCAAACAATTATGGTGTAGGGTATTTCAATAACACATTGTAACATTGAGAGGTCTGAGATTTAAACATACAATAAGGAACAAGAAACAAGAAGTCAACAAAACGTACAAAGTAGTGTCTATATTCTTAATAGTCAATTTCCGCCCACCCCTAATGGGACCCAACTGTAAGCGGAGATCAACTCTCAAGATCTTATAACCAGTAAGGGAGAAAGAAGAGGTAAACCTGGGTTATATGCTATATCGGATCATGTTATTAGAATACTGTTGTTATCAATTAGTGAGATATTTATAGTTCACAATTTTTTAGGTAATTAGAGGCTCTCGGGTTATGGAGCTATTCTTGCCATTTTTTTTTTTTTATTTAGTTGTAAAGTGATTTTTATATGTGGGTAACAATTCACTGTATATTGCATTTTGGCCACTAGATGGCACTAACAATGTTTTAAAAAAACAATACAGTGATACAGTGACACTTCTGTTTGGAAAAATACTGTCTGTGACACTTCTGTTTGCCTTGCAAAAATGCTTTTGAAATTCATGCAAAAAATGTTTTATAAAATGAACCCCGAAGGGTCTTTTCAAACAACACAAATTAAAAAAGAAAAAAAAATTAAACTTTTTTTTATTTTTTATTTACCATAAAGCTCCTTTTTTTTTTTTTTTTTTTTTTTTTTTTTTTTACAGTAAAAGTCTTTTTGTTTTGTCAAATATAACAAAAAGCACATTTCCAATGTCATTTTGTCAATCCATTTTGCAAAAGAATACTACCAATATGAGAACCTATCCCCCCCCCCCCCCATATCAAATTTCTATAATACTTTGTTATCTTAAAGTGTTTGTACCCCCAACATATTCTTGATATGTGTCTGCTGTACCATGTACTTGTATGAGAAAGTATCCTGTTCTCTTTGTATTGCTTCCTTTATGTGACATCTCTGGTGTTCATGCCAGTCCCTATTAAAAACTGACTACACTAATCAAGAGAGCACACCATGGTCAGTTCTCTAGCTATGCTGGAAACTCAGTGTGCTCTCCTTCAATGATCAGACTTGTCCTGACACGCCACCTCTGCACAGCCATTCACTGGGAAGCTCAGTGTGCTGCTGCTTCTCCTTCCCCAGCTCTTTTGCAGCTGAGAACAGAAGGAATGTGATCACTTATTAAAGGCGGGTTCCACCGGCGATTTTTTTTTTTAAAGTCAGCAGCTACAAACACTGTACCTGCTGACTTTTAATAAGGACACTTACCTGTCCTAGGCGCCTGCGAAGATCCCTGCACCGCCATCCTCACTAAGGGAAACAGACAGTGGAGCCTTGCGTCTTCACTGCCTGTTTCCTACTGGGCATGCGCGAGTTGCGCGGCGCTTTGTGAATGGCCGGCTGCTCTCTGGGATACACACAGTTCCCAGAAGGCAGCGCGCCCCATTCCCCAGAAGACACCGCGAGGAGGACAATTAGAAGACCAGCCGCGGTGGATGAAGAGGCAGATTAGGAACTTCCGCATAGCAACCGCTATTTCTGGTAAGTAAAAATTATTTTTTTGGGGGGGGGGTAAAAATAAATAAAAATTCAGGGTGGAACTTCACTTTAAGAAGGGAAAAAAAATTTATTGATTATGTTTTGTTATATCTATACAAAAATGTTTTGCCTTTTATTTGTGTTTTAAACTGAATGGCTTGTTTTACAAAGGTAATCATTTACAAATCACTTTAAAGGGGAGTTCCAGCCTTTTTTATGTTTATTAAAAGTCAGAAGCTACAAAAAGTGTATCTGTTGGCCTTTAATAAACAGACACTTATCTGCTCCACTGTCCAGCGACGCGACGCCTGGAGCTCCGCTCCTCTCCCCCCTTCTCCGCCGGCGCCTCAATTCCTACTGTGGGCACCCAGCCGTGACAGCTTTCAGCTTCACGGCCGAGCACTCACTGCGCATGTGCGAGCGGTGCTGCGCAATCTGAGTGATCAGGTGATCGCCTGGGACCTGTCACGTGTCCCAGGTGATCGCCTACAGGGAGGGGCCCGCCTTAGGTGATATGACGAGTCGCCTAAACGGTCCCTGGGAGGAAAAGGGAAGTGGGACAGGAAGTCCCACTCCTACTAAAGCCCCCACTCCCCAAAAAAAATAAAAAATGACATGCCAAATGTGGCATGTAAGGGGGCGAGGAGTGGATTAAGCGGAAGTTCCACTTTTGGGGTTGAACTCCGCTTTAAGTAATGACAAAGACCAAATCACCAAAAGAAACCATAGAGGAAATATAGAAATCGCTCTGCTCTATAAGGGGTGTACAGGTGTGAGAGCTGAGCTGGGAAAACAGAACAGAACTTCAACAATCCCCCATACTTGTTTTTGGCAATACAAACCAATGTTACACAGAAAATATAGAAAAATTCACACCTGAGACCTTGTAACACTAATGAGTCACAGGAGGGAAAATGGCTAATTGGGCCTATTTGGACATTTTCACTGAGGGGTGTACTAACTTTTGTTGCCAGCGGTTTAGACATTAATGGTTGTGTGTCGAGTTATTTTGAGGGGACAGCAAATTTACACTGTTATACAAGCTGTACACTCACTACTTTACATTGTAGCAAAGTGTCATTTCTTCAGTGTTGTCACATGAAAAGATAGAATAAAATATTTACAGAAATGTGAGGGGTGTACTTACTTTTGTGACATACTGTGTATAGAACACACATTCTCTTTTTCCCCTTTGTTTTCAACTGGTCATCATTTCCTGCCAGTAACACACTTCCTGTCCTAGGGTGACAACACCCACTACTCTATCTATGGAGGAGCAGCGTGTTACCCTAGGACGGGACTACAGAGTAGACATGTGCAATTCGTTTATTTCCAAAGTCGTTTAACAAAATTAGTTTTAATTACAAAATTACAGAATTTTCAGATTTTCGAAATTTCGCAAATTTGAAATTAGGTAATTCAAAATTTCGAAAATTCGAAATTCCAAAGTTCGAAAATCGGAGATTGGAATATTCCAAAATTCAGAAATTCAAAAATTCAGAATTCGAAAATTCTGAATTTCTAATTTTTTAATTTCCAAACTTCCGAGTTTCCGAAAAATACGAACAAAACGAATGTGACGAAAACAAAAACGAACAAACTTTTCGGCAGTGCACATGTCTACTACAGAGCAACTCTCCCTCTCCTCTTCTCCATAACATGGGGTGGAGGTGTTCTGTAGTATTGTTCCCAGTTAGCTTGGTGGATTACAGAACACCTCCACCCCTTGTTATGGAGAAGATTAGAGGGAGAGTTGCTCTGTAGTCCTGTCCTAGGTTGACAACACCCACCACTGTATCCTTGGAGGAGCAGCGTTGTCACCCTAGGACAGGACTACAAACTCCTCTTCTCCATAACATGGGGTGGAGGTGTTCTGTAGTCCAGTGGTCATCAACTCCTGTCCTCAGGACTCACTAACAGGCCAGATTGTATGTATTACCTTGGAGAGATGCAGACTAGAATACTGCACTCACTGGAGCAGCAAATGATATCACCTGTGATGTATTTCAGTTATCTTGAAAACCTGGCCTGTTAGTGGGCCCTGAGGACAGGGTTGATGACCACTTGACTACAGAACACCTCCACCCCATGTTATAAAGAAGAGGAGTTTGTAGCCCTGTCCTAGGGTAACAACGCTGCTCCTCCATGGATACAGAAGTGGGTGTTGTCAACCTAGGACAGGACTACAAACTCCTCTCTCCTCCATAACATGGGGTGGGAGGTGTTCTGTAGTCCACCAAGCTTGCTGGGAACAATAATAACTAATAAAAGGCAGAGAACAGAGAAATGTATCGGCGCACTGATTGTACAGATATAAGGAAATATGATATTAATGTACAAGTGGCTGCTAATAGTAGAAAACCTTCCAATTTCAAACAAAACAAACCCAGCCGAGGAGGAGGAGGAGGAGACATCCATCTGAGGACACAAATCGAAAATGGACAGGTGGGAGTGGCTATAGTCTGAAGAGGGTTGGCCTTTACATGTGTAGCATCCATTTCTCCTGTAGGTGGCAGTATAACCCTAGGTGTCTTACTATAAAGCTGTGTCGATAAAAGGTGACACTTTAATGTTCTATTTATTAGACTATAAAAAGGGACACAAACCTTCCCCCACAGGTGTATGACTTTTGGCGATATGGGGGTCCAAATACCCATCACTGGACCTTGGGTCGTGTTTTATGTCGCTGCTTCAGAGGAAAATATTGCTTGGCAGATGCAGTGTGAGCAGCAAATGATGGGAGCAGTAAGTGGCCCTCACCTGGTCTCCCTCATTGGGGAAGGTGATCCTGGTTCCAGGCTTCCAGCCACACTGGACATCGATGGAGAGGATTTTGTCCCGTATGCTGGATGTGTGACCATCTTCATTCATGACCTGCGGAGGACAGGAAGGAGTCACGTGATCCCAAACTGACAGCCAATGAGAAGCCACCTGTGTAGAGCGAGTGTCTGTCGGCACACATACAGCTTCTACATACAGGCTGGACTTCAAGGTTCAGACCATCTTTACATCAATTCCCAGTTATAGGTGGAGTCTGGTGGGTGAGTCATGCTAGAATTCCCGGCTCTGCGCCTTCCACCCGGGAGATTTGGGCGTTCCCAGACACCTTTGTGTGTTCCGGCTCCTTCTGTTAATTCTCCGTAATATACATATTACTCTCATAATGGGCACAGCGGGAGTACAGACCCCGGAACTCAGCTCAGGGATGGTGGAAACCCCTCATAATGGGCTCAGCAGGTGTACAGACCCTGGAACTCAGCTCAGGGATGGTGGGAACCCCTCATAATGGGCACAGCAGGTGTACAGACCCTGGAACTCAGCTCAGGGATGGTGGGAACCCCTCATAATGGGCACAGCGGGTGTACAGACCCCGGAACTCAGCTCAGGGATGGTGGGAACCCCTCATAATGGGCACAGCAGGTGTACAGACCCCGGAACTCAGCTCAGGAATGGTGGAAACCCCTCATAATGGGCTCAGCAGGTGTACAGACCCTGGAACTCAGCTCAGGAATGGTGGAAACCCCTCATAATGGGCTCAGCAGGTGTACAGACCCTGGAACTCAGCTCAGGGATGGTGGGAACCCCTCATAATGGGCACAGCGGGAGTACAGCCCCCGGAACTCAGCTCAGGGATGGTGGGAACCCCTCATAATGGGCACAGCGGGAGTACAGCCCCCGGAACTCAGCACAGGGATGGTGGGAACTCCTCATAATAGACACAGCAGGTGTACAGACCCGGAACTCAGCTCAGGGATGGTGGGAACCCCTCATAATGGGCACAGCAGTTGTACAGACCTGGGAACTCAGCACAGGGATGGTGGGAACCACTCATAATGGGCACAGAAGGTGTACAGACCCGGAACTCAGCACAGGGATGGTGGGAACCCCTCATAATAGACACAGCAGGTATACAGACCGAGAACTCAGCACAGGGATGGTGGGAGCCCCTCACATAGAGAATTGGAAGAAACTGTTGGGGAGGAAGGGGTTTAATCTCCAGCATCTACCAAAGAGTGATATATATATATATTTATCAGCTTGGGAAATGATAGTAATGGGGTGGAAATGAACCCTGTGTGACCCCAATCACCCCCCAGATCCCTTAGTAAACCTTCTCACCCTGCGTGAGATTTTAATCTTCTTCGTGCAGCCGAAATACAAGTCCTCCAATGACAGGTAGAGGTCTCTCTCGATGGGCGGGTCTTGTTTCTTCACCCCTCTCCCCCGCAGCCCTCCGAACCCCGAGTTCACCTCCGAGCCGTCCGGCGTGAAGAAGTCTTAGATGAGGATAAAAGGGGAAGAAAATGATTGGATGCTGCTGTGTGTACTGTCTGTGATACCCCAACTAAGGGAGCCATTGGGCCCCATCTACTAAGGATTGTTCTGCATACTAAAGACCCTGCAGCCAATTATCCTCTCATGTTAAATCCGATCTCCGGCCTCCCCTTCAGTCTTTGCACCGTTGTACGGGTTCCTCTCCTGGACAGAGATAGCTTACTCTGATTTCACCGCACACTGTGAGCTTCTCGTTATGTGCGTTAGATGTTGCAGCAACTCAGATAGAGCACGCCTCATTTCCTGGCTGTGGGATGTCCAGCATCATCTAGCCCTTTCCACCCCAGCCTAATCCTCCCTGGCCCTCCTCTTTTATTTATTCTATTTCAGTCATGTTAATCATGGAGGCTCGGTATCACTAGTAGGCGTTACCTAGGGAGGTCTGCATGCAAATGCAGCATGCTAAGGAACGCCTACTTCTCCAGGCCGACGCCCACCCATCAGGGGATTTTGATAATTTGCATAACTCACAAGAACCCACCCACTCCTTGCATCAGAGCTGAGGGATCATGAGAGGAGTATGGAGGCAGTTATAAATATAAAGAGAGAGCCAGTGGTGGTGCGTCCATAAGGGGCACACGGGCGCCGCCCCCTCTCTCCTGGCACCTCCTTCATGCAATGCAAGAATCTATCTATCTTTGGTCGCCGCTGCCACCCCCTATTCAGGTGTCCGACCCCTATTCAGGCGCCGGGCACCTGAATTACAGTGGGGGGGGGGGGGGGTTTGGAAGCTCCCGATTAGAGCCGTAGGCTCTAATAGGCGCCCAAAAAGGTGATCACCGGGCGCCATGCTGGGCCCTCGCTGTTCACTCAGCGTTGTGTTAGCAAAGCAAAGCAATTCACTTTGCTAACCCTGAACTGCCTCTCAGCCAATCAGGTGCTCGGGTCTGTTACCTGATTGGCTGAAACATCAGGCGCTGTGATTGGACGCCTGATAGAGAGGTCAGAAGAAGACATGGAGGATGTGCAGGACACCGCCACTGACCCGCTGCGAGACAGGTAAGTGCCGGGGGGATGCACACTGGCAGCATTTGATGGGGCACAGTAGCAGAAATTGATGGGCACACTGACAGCATTTGATGGGGCACAGTAGCGGAAATTGATGGGCATACTGGCAGCAATTTATTGGTACAGGAGCTGCATTTGATGGCACAGTGGCTGCGCTTGATGGGCACAGTGGCTGCGCTTGATGTTTTTTTTTTTTCAGTTTGTTTGTGCCCCCCCCAAAAAAATTTGAGCACCAGCCGCCACTGGAGAGAGCACTCCTATGGCTACATCTGTTTCGAAATTCGATAAGAGGGAGAGAAGGGCAGAAACTGCCCCAAAGTTGGACTTTAACTCTCGTCTAAAAGTGTCTTTAAAGTATAAAAAAATATTTTATTTGATGAACAATTCATAAGGCAACAGAACAAAAAAGAGGAAAAGGGTTAAAAATACACATCATATAATGGACAAGAGTACATGGCGCAAACAAATAAAAATCTGCACCACATGAACAGTGAGCCGCTGTGCGTCAACGCATTTTGCTCATTTGCTTCGTCAGGACACATTCAGGGGTTGTTGGAAAGAGTGGGTCTCACCATCTTGTCAACAGAGTTTACCAAGGAGTCCACTAAGCATCACTCCAAATGTATATTAGTGCTATAGCATTCCTCCAAAGTAGATAAGGAGAAGACTAAACATACCGAAAAAAAAAAAAAAGAGGCGAGAGGAGAAGAGGGAGGAGAAGAGGGAGGAGAAGAGGGAGGAGAAGAGGGAGGAGAAGAGGGAGGAGAAGAGGGAGGAGAGAGAATGGAGGATGAGGATGGGGGGAGAGGAGAGAGAGGAGAGAGAGGAGTGGACACAAACCTAGCAGGCTGTCATTCAACCATAGTATTGGTGTTGAAGTCATATATAATATCTATTTGTTGGCTCAGCAGAACCATATTTTCATAAGCAATGAACAACCTGACCTGCGATTGGTGAGTATTTATGAAGAGTGACTAGCTCCTTAAAGCCATCATAGCGGAAATTGTGTCCAGTCTGCCCCCCTCACACACACAGGGCACATTGTTTTTCGGTATGTTTAGTCTTCTCATTCTTTCCAACAACCCCTGAATGTGTCCTGACGAAGCAAAACAGCGAAACGCGTTGACGCACAGGGGCTCACTGTTTGTTCATGTGGTGCAGATTGTCATTTGATTGTGTCCATTATATGTTTATTATTTTTAACCCTTTTCCTCTTTTTTTGTTCTATTACCTTATAAATTGTTCATCAAATAAAATATCTTTTATACTTTAACTCTCATCCAAAAGTGCCTTTAAAGTCCGACCTTGGGGCAGTTTCTGCCCTTCTCTCCCTCTTATCGAGTGTGGAGGCAGGGTGCTGTGGTGTTTTCGGGAAGCTAAGCACTGCACCCTGACCGCCCCTCCAACCAGCCATGATCTGCCTGCATTGCACAGAGACCCAGTGATGACATCACTGGGCCTGAAACAAGGTATTTAATGAAAATAGAAAGATTTCAATTAACACATTTCTGCTCTTACCTGCAAATGGATTATCTCCTCCGAAAAATTCTTTGAATGTCTTCTCTGGGTTCCCATGATAAGTGTAAATCGAGGTCCAGGCCTCTTCACCTCCAAATTCAGCTGGGATTCCACCCTTCAGACCCTCCTCTCCAAACTTGTCATAGGTGGCCTTCTTCCTCACTGCGGGGAATAGATCACAATGCTCATAGGATCTCTGTGACCAACTTCCCGGCTCTGCTCCTGTCCACTTCTAGGAGCTCCATCTGCTGTATTCTACACAATATAAAACCAGTATACCATCCACCAGGAACGGTGGGAACCCCTCATAATGGGCACAGCAGGTGTACAGACCCAGGAACTCAGCACAGGGATGGTGGGAACCCCTCATAATGGGCACAGCAGGTGTACAGACCCGGGAACTCAGCACAGGGATGGTGGGAACCCCTCATAGTGGGCACAGCAGGTGTAGAGACCAGGGAGCTCAGCACAGGGATGGTGGGAACTCCTCATAGTGGGCACAGTAGGTGTACAGACCAGGGAGCTCAGCACAGGGATGGTGGGAACCCCTCATAATGGGCACAGCAGGTGTACAGACCCAGGAGCTCAGCACAGGGATGGTGGGAACCCCTCATAGTGGGCACAGCAGGTGTACAGACCCAGGAGCTCAGCACAGGGATAGTGGGAACCCCTCATAGTGGGCACAGCAGGTGTACAGACCCAGGAGCTCAGCACAGGGATGGTGGGAACCCCTCATAGTGGGCACAGCAGGTGTACAGACCCAGGCGCTCAGCACAGGGATGGTGGGAACCCCTCAGTGGGCACAGCAGGTGTACAGACCTAGGAGCTCAGCACAGGGATAGTGGGAACCCCTCATAGTGGGCACAGCAGGTGTACAGACCCAGGTGCTCAGCACAGGGATGGTGGGAACCCCTCATAGTGGGCACAGCAGGGGTACAGACCCAGGAGCTCAGCACAGGGATGGTGGGAACTCCTCATAGTGGGCACAGTAGGTGTACAGACCAGGGAGCTCAGCACAGGGATGGTGGGAACCCCTCATAGTGGGCACAGCAGGTGTACAGACCAGGGAGCTCAGCACAGGGATGGTGGGAACCCCTCATAATGGGCACAGCAGGTGTACAGACACAGGAACTCAGCACAGGGATGGTGGGAACCCCTCATAGTGGGCACAGCAGGTGTACAGACCCAGGCGCTCAGCACAGGGATGGTGGGAACCCCTCATAGTGGGCACAGCAGGTGTACAGACCCAGGCGCTCAGCACAGGGATGGTGGGAACCCCTCATAGTGGGCACAGCAGGTGTACAGACCAGGGAGCTCAGCACAGGGATGGTGGGAACCCCTCATAGTGGGCACAGCAGGTGTACAGACCAGGGAGCTCAGCACAGGGATGGTGGGAACCCCTCATAATGGGCACAGCAGGTGTACAGACACAGGAACTCAGCACAGGGATGGTGGGAACCCCTCATAGTGGGCACAGCAGGTGTACAGACCCAGGCGCTCAGCACAGGGATGGTGGGAACCCCTCATAGTGGGCACAGCAGGTGTACAGACCCAGGCGCTCAGCACAGGGATGGTGGGAACCCCTCATAGTGGGCACAGCAGGTGTACAGACCCAGGCGCTCAGCACAGGGATGGTGGGAACCCCTCATAGTGGGCACAGCAGGGGTACAGACCCAGGCGCTCAGCACAGGGATGGTGGGAACCCCTCATAGTGGGCACAGCAGGGGTACAGACCCAGGAGCTCAGCACAGGGATGGTGGGAACCCCTCATAGTGGGCACAGCAGGTGTACAGACCCGGGAACTCAGCACAGGGATGGTGGGAACCCCTCATAGTGGGCACAGCAGGGGTACAGACCCAGGAGCTCAGCACAGGGATGGTGGGAACCCCTCATAGTGGGCACAGCAGGTGTACAGACCCAGGCGCTCAGCACAGGGATGGTGGGAACCCCTCATAGTGGGCACAGCAGGGGTACAGACCCAGGCGCTCAGCACAGGGATGGTGGGAACCCCTCATAGTGGGCACAGCAGGGGTACAGACCAAGGAGCTCAGCACAGGGATGGTGGGAACCCCTCATAGTGGGCACAGCAGGTGTACAGACCAGGGAGCTCAGCACAGGGATGGTGGGAACCCCTCATAGTGGGCACAGCAGGTGTACAGACCAGGGAGCTCAGCACAGGGATGGTGGGAATCCCTCATAATGGGCACAGCAGGTGTACAGACACAGGAACTCAGCACAGGGATGGCATACAGCAATGCAGATCTGTTGACACTGTGCTCTGGGGCACCTAAATAGGCAAGGTGCATTGCTGTGCATTACCACAATGCAATAGTGTAAATAGGTTATAAGAAGTGTATTGTTTTAATTGCAAACAGTGCAATTACCTGAATTTGACTTTTGTCCCTGCACAGCAGAGCTCAGACTGGGAGATGCAGTAGTTACACTGCAGAACAACTGATTGGATGCTTGTGCAAGAAGCATGCTGACAGGAGGAAAGAGCAGAATGACAAAAGATGAGCTCATCAGTCTGCTTCTGCTCCTTTCACTGTCCAGTTACAGGGTGGGGGTTGGGAGAGGACCTGTGAGTGAAAGTGAAACTGCAGAAGATAACGATCACGTATCCTACTCTGTCAAACAGGACTGTGCTGTGTGGCAATGTTGTGTACATTTCAGTACTGGATGGACATAAAAATATCTTTGCAGGGAAAACAGCTCTTCTATATGTATTTCATCGCTTTTCCTGAAATTCAGCTTCATAGTGCCAAGGAATCATCCTCTGAAGTCTGCTGGGGGTATCTGCCTCTCATTCCCCCCGCTCACCTCCACAGGACACACTCCTCTCTTGGAGAGCATGAGTTTTGGTTGTTTCTATAGTCATGATAGGGCTGGGAAAAAAATTAATTTGATTTAAAAATCGAGTTGGTGGGTCAAATCGATACATTGTTTCAAAAAATCTATTTTTTTTAGATCGTTTTTTTCCCCAGGACCGGAGCTAAGAATCCTCCTATCACCGGGTGCGGACCCTCACAAATGACCCTCCTGTCTTGATAGCCTCTCCGGGGTGTGCAGGGGAGAAGTCAATCTGCCGCGATCCTGGGAAAAGGCCGGGTGTCGCGGACTAGGCCGAAGCCACGGCCTCGCCTAAAAACTCCTGCCCACAGCTCCTCAGGACCGGCGCTAATAATCCTCCTGCTACCGGGTGTGGACCCTCACAAATGACCCTCCTGTGTCCCTCCTGCCCTGGAGGTCTTTCCGGGGTGTGCAGGGGAGAAGTCAGTCAGCCACGATCCCAGGAAAGGGCCACAAGGCCGGCCATCGCAGACTAGGCCGAAGCCACGGCCTCGCCTAAAAACTCCTGCCCACAGCTCCTCAGGACCGGCGCTAATAATCCTCCTGCTACCGGGTGTGGACCCTCACAAATGACCCTCCTGTGTCCCTCCTGCCCTGGAGGTCTTTCCGGGGTGTGCAGGGGAGAAGTCAGTCAGCCACGATCCCAGGAAAGGGCCACGAGGCCGGCCATCGCAGACTAGGCCGAAGCCGCGGCCTCGCCTAAAAACTCCTGCCCACAGCTGCTCAGGACTGGCGCGGTGTCCATCAAAAAAAAAAAAAATTTGATTTGAATCGTAAATCACGTGTGTATATATATATATATATATATATATATATATATATATATATATATATATATATAAAAATCGCTGATTTTTTTAGGGGAAAAAAAAAACGCCCAGCTCTAAGTCATGACAGGGTCACTTTAATAATCTGGAATTTTAATAGGATGACTGAGCTACTAAGAATCCCCCCATAATACAATGCACACCGAGCACCAGGGCTGCCATCAGGGGGGTACTGGCAGTACGCCTGTAAGGGGCCCGGAGGTCCCCATGGGCCCGGGTGGCAACCCCCTTTTTATTTATTTTTTATTTTTTTACTTTTTTTTGTAAGGGGCCCTTTTGTAAGGGGCCCAGAGGTCCCCAGGGCCCCGGATGGCAACCCCCCTTTTTTTTTCCCCTTTCTTTTTTTTTTTTGTAAGGGGCCCAGATGGCAACCCCCCTTTTTTAATTTTTTGTGTAAGGGGCCCAGAAGGCCGGAGGTCCCCAGGGGCCCGGATGGCAACCCCCACTTTTTTTGTAAGGGGCCCTGAGGTCCCCAGGGCTCCGGATGGCAACCCCCCCCTTTTTTTTATAAAAAAATAAATAAATAATACACATTTTTTTTTTTTGTAAGGGGCCCAGAGGTCCGGAATTCCCCAAGGGCCTGGATGGCAACCCCCCGACCTTAATAATTTGCGGCGGCAGCACCCCCCGCTTCTCAATTCGTGGCACCCCCCCGCTTCTCGATTTGCAAGGGCAGCACCCCCCCCCCGGTTCTCTGCTCCAGGGGGACCCATGCCTGAAGCTGTGTAAGGGGCCCCAAAATTCCTGATGGCGGCCCTGCCGAGCACGAATGATCGCCGCAACTTACAGTCACTCAGGACGTCGTATGCCTCAGAAATCTGCTTGAACCGATGCGGGGCCGAAGGCTCCTTATTTTTTAGCGAGTGGTTTTTCAGTGCCAACTTTCTGTACCTGGAAGACAATGAATACACGAGTCAGCAACATAAGCCATAGCACTGTACACTGCACCAGAGGAGCTTACACTCTAATGTCCCCCCGCAGACACACACTATTATACATTTATATTGCTCTGACATATACCACAGTGCTGTACAGAGAACACAAAGCCAGTCACATCAGTCTCTACACCAGAGGAGCTTACACTCTAATGTCCCCCCACAGTCACATAAAATATCTTCCCCCCGAACATGTAATACAGCACAGGGATGCAAGCAATAAGAAATACACAATTTTTCCAAAAGTATTGGGACACCTGCCTTTACACACACATGAACTTTAATGACATCCCAGTCTTAGTCCGTAGGGTTCAGTATTGAGTTGGCCCACCCTTTTCAGCTATAACAGCTTCAACTCTTCTGGGAAGGCTGTCCACAAGGTTTAGGAGGGTCTATGGGAATGTTTGACCATTCTTCCAGAATAGCATTTGTGAGGTCAGGCACTGATGTTTGATGAGAAGGCCTGGCTCACAATCTCCGCTCTAATTCATCCCAAAGGTGTTCCATCGGGTTGGGGTCAGGACTCTGTGCATGCCAGCCATGTTCCTCCACCCCAAACTCTCTCATCCATGTCTTTATGGACCTTGCTTTGTGCTCTGTTGTGCAGTCATGTTGGAACAGGAAGGGGCCGTCCCCAAACTGTTCCCACAAAGTTGGGAACATGAAATTGTCCAAAATGTCTTTGTATGCTGATGCCTTAAGAGTTCCCTTCACTGGAACTAAGGGGTGAGGGAAAATATTACAGTATGCACCCAGAGTCCTATTCTATATTGGTGACTATCAAGGTAAGGTATTTTAGGTTCCACTCCCTTGGCTCCATATTGCAGTGACCGGGGGAATATAGTACAGGTTACATCCACAGGCTATGTTATATATTGCACCTATATGCTGTTTTATATATTGTTCTGAGTGTGGGGGAAGATATTACAGGTTGCACTCCAGGCTGTAGTACATATTAAGGTATCATGGGGAGGATGTTTTAGGTTGTACCCATAGGCTGTATTATAATTTGGGGTGACTGGGGAAAGATATTACAGTTGCACCCATAAACTGTAGTTAGATTTGGGGTGGTTGGGGGGAAGGATATTAAGGGTGGCACTTATAGGCTGATTTTTTTTTTTTTAAGTGTTGATTTGAGGGAAAGACATTAAAGGTTGCATATAGGCTGTATTAAATATTGACGACTGAGGGAAGATGTTATGGGTTGCACCTATAAGCTGTATTACATATGGGGGTGACTAAAAAGTCTGTAATCCAAAAAAAAATTATATTGGGGTGACTAGGAGGAAGTTGTTATGGGTTTTATCTATAAGCTGTATTAAATATTGGGGTGACTGGGGGGGAAGATGTTATGGGTTGTACCTATAAGCTGTATAAATATTGTGGTGACTGGGGGGGAAGATGTTATGGGTTGCACCTATAAGCTGTAATACATATTGTGGTGACTGGGGGGAAGATGTTATGGGTTGCACCTATAAGCTGTAATACATATTGGGGTGACTGGGGGAAGATGTTATGGGTTGTACCTATAAGCTGTATAAATATTGTGGTGACTGGGGGGGGAAGATGTTATGGGTTGCACCTATAAGCTGTAATACATATTGTGGTGACTGGGGGGAAGATGTTATGGGTTGCACCTATAAGCTGTAATACATATTGGGGTGACTGGGGGAAGATGTTATGGAATGCACCCATAGACTGTGATGGGGAAGTTATTACAGATGGGATGCATAAGCTGTAATTTTATATTTGGGTGGGGGAGGGGAATATACAAGTCGCACCCCCATACTGAGGGAAGATATTGAAGGTTGAACCCCCTGGCTATCTTTATTGGGGAGAGGGAAGCTATTAGAGGTTGCACCCCAATACTATATGACACATGGGGGTGGTCGGTAGGATCGGGTCACACTCACGCCCTCTTGATGTCGGTGTCGGTAGCACTGCGGGGGATCTCCAGCACCGAGTAGTAATCCTGCCCCATGGTGTCTGTCCTCGCCGGGTTACCAGGGACGCCGCACTGCCTGTTGGGAAGAACGCTCTGACGTTGCTATAGCGACCCAGGCCGGGGGCAGGAGGAGGGGACTGTGTGATGTCCGCGCCCTTGGGATGTACTTCCATCGTCCGCCTGAAGGTGGCAGCAGACAAGAAGGCGTCCTTCAGTATGTGGCTTGCAAAGACTGAGAGGATCTATACATACATATCCTATCACTGTATAGTACATAGAGACGATGTCTCTATAGTATCACAATACTGATCAACCACGTTGTTTAATATACCCATCATTGGTGCCAGTGGGGAGAGTAGTGCCCCATTGTTGTCAGTGGAAGGAATAGTGCCCCATCTATGGTACTAGCCAGCACCCACATTGACATGAATGCATCACCTCATTGCCATGAATGCAGCACCAACATTGACATGAATGCATCACCTCATTGCCATGAATGCAGCACCAACATTGCCATGAATGCAGCACCCACATTGACATGAATGCATCACCTCATTGCCATGAATGCAGCACCAACATTGCCATGAATGCAGCACCCACATTGACATGAATGCAGCACCCACATTGACATGAATGCAGCACCCACATTGACATGAATGCAGCACCCACATTGACATGAATGCAGCACCCACATTGACATGAATGCAGCACCCACATTGCCATGAATGCAGCACCCACATTGACATGAATGCAGCACCCACATTGACATGAATGCAGCACCTCATTGCCATGAATGCAGCGCCCACATTGACATGAATGCAGCACCTCATTGCCATGAATGCAGCGCCCACATTGACATGAATGCATCACCTCATTGCCATGAATGCAGCGCCCACATTGACATGAATGCATCACCTCATTGCCATGAATGCAGCGCCCACATTGCCATGAATGCAGCGCCCACATTGACATGAATGCAGCACCCACATTGACATGAATGCAGCACCCACATTGCCATGAATGCAGCACCCACATTGACATGAATGCAGCACCCACATTGACATGAATGCAGCACCCACATTGACATGAATGCAGCACCCACATTGACATGAATGCAGCACCCACATTGACATGAATGCAGCACCCACATTGACATGAATGCAGCACCCACATTGACATGAATGCAGCACCTCATTGCCATGAATGCAGCGCCCACATTGACATGAATGCATCACCTCATTGCCATGAATGCAGCGCCCACATTGACATGAATGCATCACCTCATTGCCATGAATGCAGCGCCCACATTGCCATGAATGCAGCACCAACATTGACATGAATGCAGCACCCACATTGCCATGAATGCAGCACCTCATTGCCATGAATGCAGCACCCACATTGACATGAATGCAGCACCCACATTGACATGAATGCAGCACCCACATTGCCATGAATGCAGCACCCACATTGACATGAATGCAGCACCCACATTGACATGAATGCAGCACCCACATTGACATGAATGCAGCACCCACATTGACATGAATGCAGCACCTCATTGCCATGAATGCAGCGCCCACATTGCCATGAATGCAGCGCCCACATTGACATGAATGCAGCACCCACATTGACATGAATGCAGACTCACCATTGCCATCAGTGCAGCCTGATTCGTGTCCATCTGCAGCCTTGGAGGAGACAGGGACGTGGCCACTTTTATAGAAAGTCCCGCCTCCTATGATGGACAGAACAGTCATCCAATGGCAGCGCAGGAGATGGGACTTTCTTTTACACAGGACGCCGTGTAAACAGGAAATTCTCCTCTCCTGTATGCACGGCACTCGTCCCTCCCCCTCCAAGGCAGCCAGTGTAGTGTCATATTTCGCTCCCCATCACAGATTGCTCCGGAAGTGACGTTCCGTCGCCGCCATCTTGCTACACCCCAAACTCCTTCACAGTAATGATAGAGTGAGAAGGGGGCAAGCGGACATCTTGTTACACCCACCGGAGTTTTCGATTTCACGGTTGTTTTCAGCACAAAACGGAGCTTATCTGCTTAAATATAGCATTTGGAAATCGGACGGACTGTTTAGATGTTAAATGTAAAAATCAGAGGTGTTCTGTCACATTAGCAACCATGTAAGGTCAGCAGGTTTGCTGCTGCTTTTAAAATTTAACATCTAAACAGTCCGTCGGATTTACAAATACTGTATTTAAGCAGATAAGCTCCGTTTTGTGCTGAAAACAACCGTGAAATCGAAAACTCCGGTGGATGTAACAAGATGTCCGCTTGCCCCCTTCTCACCCTATCATTACTGTGCAGGAGTGTGGGGTGTAGCAAGATGGCGGCGGCGGAACATCACTTCCGGAGCAATCTGTGATGGGGAGCCGAATGTGACAAGACACCAGCACATATATCTTTGTGGCCCCCGGCGCTCAGGGATTCGTTGAGGACCACAAAAGATATACATGTCAAAATGACCAGGCGGCCCGTCTGAAATCGGAACGTGGGCCACGATTGGCCCGCGGGCCGGACTTTGGACATGCCTGTGATAGACCAACACAAAGTGGCACATAATTGTGAAGTGGAAGGAAAATGATAAATGGTTTCAATTTTTTTTTACAAATAAAAAAGTGTGGGGTACATTTGTATGGCGCCCCCCCCCCCCGAGTGAATACTTTGTAGAACCTACTTTCACTGCTTATCTTGCGGTGAATCTGCCGCAGAGACCACCATTATCGTAAACCGGATCGCCGCCTGAAGAGATGGATACCTGGGTTATGGCAGCTAGCTGCTGCCATAACAGAGATATCCCTCTTCAAAGTGCCGACGTATATAGTCATGCGGCGGTCCAGAAGTGGTTAATAGATTATATATATATATATATCACACACATACTCTGCATCCAGTGTAGCCTATATCTGCAGTGCATTCCTGGTGGAGTCTCCTTGTGGTAGTCACACTCTGGTGGAGTCTCCTTGTGGAAGTCGCACTCTGGTGGAGTCTCCTTGTGGAAGTCGCACTCTCGTGGAGTCTCCTTGTGGAAGTCGCACTCTGGTGGAGTGGCCATGTCTAGGTCGCACTGTGGTGGAGTGGATATGTCTAGGTCGCACTGTGGTGGAGTGGCCATTTCTAGGTCGCACTGTGGTGGAGTGGCCATGTCTAGGTCGCACTGTGGTGGAGTGGCCATGTCTAGGTCGCACTGTGGTGGAGTGGCCATGTCTAGGTCGCACTGTGGTGGAGTGGCCATTTCTAGGTTGCACTGTGGTGGAGTGGCCATGTCTAGGTCGCACTGTGGTGGAGTGGCCATGTCTAGGTCGCACTGTGGTGGAGTGGCCATGTCTAGGTCGCACTGTGGGGGAGTGGCCATGTCTAGGTCGCACTGTGGTGGAGTGGCCATGTCTAGGTTGCACTGTGGTGGAGTGGCCATGTCTAGGTTGCACTGTGGTGGAGTGGCCATGTCTAGGTCGCACTGTGGTGGAGTGGCCATGTCTAGGTCGCACTGTGGTGGAGTGGCCATGTCTAGGTCGCACTGTGGTGGAGTGGCCATGTCTAGGTCGCACTGTGGTGGAGTGGCCATGTCTAGGTCGCACTGTGGTGGAGTGGCCATGTCTAGGTCGCACTGTGGTGGAGTGGCCATGTCTAGGTCGCACTGTGGTGGAGTGGCCATGTCTAGGTCGCACTGTGGTGGAGTGGCCATGTCTAGGTCGCACTGTGGTGGAGTGGCCATGTCTAGGTCGCACTGTGGTGGAGTGGCCATGTCTCCACCCCTACCCTCCACACTGACCTAGCTGACTGTTCCCTGACCCTGTTCCTCCCATAGTCATGCAGCCCCTCCATCCATTTTCTCCTCCAGGTCTCACTTTATTAACTATGGGTCCTGTTCATATTCAATGCAATTTTTGGAAAAGGTGCAGGGACTTTTCACATGCAGCATGGTGCATCACCAGGGACACACCCTTGAAATGCGTCAGCCATTGGAAGTGTCTTCCCTACGCTGGGATTGGCGCAGTGGACCAAAGTGTGTGAATCATTGTAGATATTAATGAGCTCGATATGTTCTGTTTTTGAGTAATTGTTTTATTTCTTCAATAAAAAGATTTTTTGAGGTAATGTGCTCTTGTGCCCTCTGTTTTTCTGTTCTTCCAGTACAGCGGTACCTTGGATTATGAGCATAATTCGTTCCAGAAGAATGCTTGTAATCCAAAGCACATGTATATCAAAGCGAGTTTCCCTATAAAAGTCAATAGAAACTCCGATAATTCGTTCCACAGTGACTTTTATTGTATGCATTACCACATGTGACCAGAGGTGGGTGTGGGCGTCAGAGACACTCGGAAACCGCTCGGAGACACTCGGAAACCGCTCGGAGTCACTCGGATGTACTCTTTTGGAGAGGCTTGGAAACATTTGGGAGCAAAGTGTTTCCGAGTGCATCTGAGCAGCTCGGAGTATCAACGGCGCCCCCGCACCTCTGGCCAAATGTGGTACTGCACACCGCAGAGGCTTGAATCCTGCTCGTTTTGTAAGACAACGCTCGCAAACCGAGTCAGGATTTTTTTTTAAATAGCCGTATTGCAAAACGCTTGTTAACCGTGTTACTCACAATCCGAGGTATTGCTGTATTCTCTTTGGGCTTCCCCAGTCCTCAGGGGGCTGCAAAGTCTTGCCTAGGTTTAGGATGTAGAAGACCTAAGGTCCTCCACTGCTGGAATATTCTCCTTGAGCGAAGGAGGTTGTTTGTTTTGTTTGTATAACATCTGCAGCAGACTGCAGGACAGCCTGTTCTTCTGGAAAAACAGACTCCCTGGCTGGATCACAAGGTGAAACTAAGACCCCTTTCACACTGGGGCGGGCAGGAGCGGTGGCGGTATAGCAGCGCGATTTTCAGCGCTGCTATACTGTCGTTCTTACCGCGGTATGCGGTCGCTAGGGGGGTTAATTTAACCCCCGCTAGTGGCCGAAAAAGGGTTAATACCACCCGCAAACCGCGGCTATTGCCGCGGTTTGCGGGCGGTATTACCGCGCTGTCCCATTGATTTCAATGGGAGACCGCGGTAAAGGAGCGGTGAACACACCGCTCCTTTACCGCTGTAAAGAAGCGGCTAGCAGGACTTTTGGAGCGGTCCTGCTAGCGCACCGCTTCAGTGTGAAAGCCTTCGGGCTTTCACATTGAAGGCACAGGGCAGGATTTTTTCATGCGGTATAACAGCGCTATTATTAGCGCTAAACCGCATGAAAAACGCCCCAGTGTGAAAGGGGCCTTAAGGAAAGAAAACAAAACGTAATGCAGCCAATCACATCCACGAATTGGTAATCTGCAATATAAATTTTTTTTTCTTTTTTGTTTAATACCACTCTAACCACTTTAATACTGGGCACTTCCTGCCCAGGCCATTTTTTTGCTTTCAGCGCTGTCACATTTTGAATGACAATTGCACGGTCATGCTACACTGTACTCAAATATTTTTTTTTATCTTTTTCTTCACACAAATAGAGCTTTCCTTTGGTGGTATTTAATTCCTGCTGGGATTTTTATTTTTTACAAAAAAAAAGACCGCAATTTTTTTATTTTATTTTCTTATCTTCTGTCTGTAAATAAGTAATTTTCTCCTTCACTGATGGGCACTGATAGACTGCACTGATGAGGTGGCACTTATGGGCATGGATGAGGTTGCACTTATGGGCACTGATTAGGTGGCACTGATGAGGAGGCACTAATATGCTGCACTGATAGGTGGCACTGATGGGCAGCTAGGATAGGCAGCACTGATGGGCAGTGCTGATGAGCAGGCACTAATGGGAGGCACTGACTGGCATCGCGTATGGGCACTGATTGGTGGCACTTATGG
This sequence comes from Rana muscosa, assembly GCA_029206835.1. Taxonomy (NCBI): domain Eukaryota; kingdom Metazoa; phylum Chordata; class Amphibia; order Anura; family Ranidae; genus Rana; species Rana muscosa. Next base: position 1,083,832,890 of record CM055117.1, on the reverse strand, counting down.
GCACTGATTGGTGGCACTTATGGGCACTGATTGGTGGCACTGCTGGGGCTTTCCTGTAATCAGGGCACTGATGATCAGTGACCTGATTACCTGCCCAGGTCTCCTCTGTGAGGGAATGCCACCGATTGTCACTCCTTGCCATACACTCTGTCAGTGTAAGGCGAGGAGAGCCGATTCACAGCACTTCCGTATTTACATGTGTAGCGGGGTCTCTGTTAATGGCCCCAGAACTACGTTACCCAGAACCCCATTCGGCCCCAGGGCAGAAGTTTCCACCGCAGAGACTCATGGGAGGGGCTACTTAAGGAAGAGGCGAGGCGGAGCTCGGCCTCTTTGGACACCGCGCTGCAAGCAACGAAGCTTCCTGTATGGATCTGCTGCGGTGCAAGGCCTGAAGCCTGAGGCCTTGCGTAACATCCGAAGAGCCTTCCACCCCCCAATCCTTTAGGGAATTGACTGAGATTTACTTCATGTCAGGCCTGACTTAGGTGGGGAAAGTAAGAGATTGTTTAGTGCGCCATAGGGCGCGCACGCCATAATAGCTACGCGTGGTGGAGTACTGCGCTGCGCCAGTATATTGTGCTGCAACTATTGAACTAATTAATGCAAGGCTCTGAAAGCTATATTACATGTTGGGTGTTATACTCTATGTTATTCACTACCAGTAAAGCTGTTATATTTAATCCCTTGCCTCAGCGTGTTGTCTGACTGTTTAGAGATTATTAAGTGCAGTACATTTGAATGTGGTATAAGTTTAACCCTAGACTAACTGTGCCAGAAAGGGTCGAGTAAGATTGCCGGGGGTTGGCGGTACTGTATACAGGGCCCGAAATCAAACCAGCGGCTCTCTTAACTGGGGGTAGCGCTACACGTGGGGGCTCTCGAGTCCGGGATCCTGTTGCAGCAAATAACGCGCCAAGAAGTACCAGCATGGACCCACTAGAAGTAGTAAAGTGGTGCAAGGCAGTCGGCACAGATCCAGCCGGGATAGTAGTTATAGAACTCCCAGGGATCTGGCAAGACGAAGCGGTGAAGCAGCTAATGATGTCACTGTCCCCGCACCAGAAGGCATGGATAGTGGATATCAGGTCGAATTCTTCGCTGACGCGCGCACTGTTAGAGTGGAAGGATGGAGTCCCAGAAGACTTCAAGAATCCAAGTATAGGAGCGATTGATGATCAAACCTATAACCTAATACACGCACTACTGCCTACCACAGGAGGGTGGTTTCAGACACCAAAATTGTCACCACCCACCCCAAAAACTGTAAAAAGGGAGAAGGAAGAGAGTCCCGGGTCGCCGCAGGGCACCCTCAGCACCGAATTATGCGCGGTCCTAGGGGAAATCATAGCCCAGTGCAAGAAAGATCCTACAGATTACCAAATGTCAGGATACCGAAAACTCAGGTTGTTTTCAGGGAGGAAACCTGTACCTTCAGGTGAAGAGGGGTTTGAGGAGTGGTTAGACGGTGCAACTCAGGCCCTAGAGGAGTGGGAAGTTCCAGACCACAGAAAGAAGCAGAGAATTGCTGAGAGCTTGAAGGGCCCTGCTTTAGAGGCCATACACAACCTCAAAATGAGCAAGACAGACTGTAATGCACAGGACTATCTGGACATTTTGCAGAATGTGTTCGGAGGAACAGAGAAAATCACAGAGCTGACGTACCAGCTAGAACACTGTTACCAAAAGGCAGGAGAGAAACTGTCAGAGTTCATGAAGCGCCTGGATAAGATTCTGCATAAGATGATCCTGAAGAAGGGGATTGACCCGCGGAAGGTGGATGAGGCCCGTGTCCAGCAGGTGATGAGAGGATCTCAGCCCCTGGACCCCATCGCACTGACGCTACGTACTAGACAGGACGGGAAGAGCCTGGAATACCCTGACTTGATTTGAGTAGTCAGAGAAGAAGAAGCCATGCTGGAGGAGAAGAAGAGGAGCCAACCAGTTGAGACAGTGAATCCTCCTCCCGTGATGGTCAGGACAGCCATGACCCTGGAAAGAGACGCAGAGGTTGATACCTTGAAGTTGCAAATGTCAAAAGTGCTGGGAATGCTGACCTCCCTGATGGAAAAGAAGTCAAAGGTATCTCAGAAGGAAAGCCCAAGAAGGGAGTTGTTTCCGAATACCTCAGCGCCTGCATCCCAGGAGGATAGGGGGGATATGACTTGTTTCAACTGCGGAGGGATTGGCCACGCTGCCAGAGTGTGTTCCAGTCCTAAGAATAAGAGACTGAATAACCGCAAGCCGCCGGAAAACTTCAGCGGGCCCCGGTGAAGGAGTCAGCCGGGTGCCCATCACCTCCAGTGAGCTCCAAACTGAATAAGAAGCACATGAGAGGAGTGGACAGGACCCCACAGAAGAAACCGAAGGTTCCTCAGAGGGAACGCACTCCAAAGAAAGACAGTAATGTCCCTCAGCGGGTAGCTACACCCATAAAGAGGAGGGAGATCAATGCATACCAGGCCCAAGAGAGACTTAAGTTCAGAGATAAATGGAGGAAAGAAAGTCAAAAAGGGAAATGCAAAGATCAAAGGAAAGAAACCCCTTTGAAGCGGTATCCAGAGAAGCTGGTGGGTCCCTCTCCCATAGTATCTATCCAAGTGGAGGGAGTCTACATGAGAGCCCTATTGGATACTGGGGCGCAGGTGACCCTGTTGTATCGGGACTTTTATGACAAGCATCTAAGTCACCTACCTATCCAGAAGATTGAAGAGTTGGAGATATGGGGAATTGGGACAGAGAGTTTCCCTTATGATGGCTATCTGCCCATAAAACTGACTTTTGACCCGTCCATAGCTGGAAAGGCTGAAGGGTTCGACACCTTGGCTGTGGTGTGCCCCCGACCGCCTGGAGCTAACAAGAGTTCCTTAATAATAGGGACCAACACGGATCTGGTCCGAAGACTTCTAGCCCCACTGACAAGAGGGAAGAACCCCACAGTCACTGAGATCCACCCAATGTTGAAGACCGCCTACCAACGGCTGATCTTGGAACAGAAGGCCCCGGAAGAGGGGGTAGGGAAGGTCTGGAGACTGGGAAGAAAGGGGATAGTGCTTCAGCCCGGTGAAGTAACCTGCCTGAAAGCCACAGTGAAACTCACTTGGGAGCAGCCTGGTCCTTTTGTTATGTTGGAACCTGACCCAAGGGAAGAACCTTCGGGCTTAGAAGTAGTCCCAGAAGTGGTTCCGGTGAGGGCCCTGAAGAAGGCCCACTGTAAGGTGCCTGTGAGTGTCTGAAACACCACGGATGGTCCCATGGAAATCCCAGCCAGGTTGTTTCTGGGCCGGGTGAGCTCAGCTACACCAGTTGCTTCATCAGATGTGAAAGTACTGTGTGGGAGAAACTTTCCATGGAGAATCCAAACCTGCCCAGGGCTTGGAGAGAGAGAGCCAAGGCCCCAGTTGACCCGATGGGAAAGGATCTTTTCCCATGATGAATTTGATGTGGGGTGTGCTAGGAGTGCCACCCATAGAATCCGCCTTCAGGAAGACAAGCCCTTCAGGGAGAGGGTTAGGCGGGTTCCGTTGGCAGACCTCGAAGATCTGAGGGGACAGCTCGCCGAACTCAAGCGAACAGGGGTGATCCAAGGATCTAGAAGTCCATATGCCTCCCCCATAGTGGTGGTCCGGAAGAACGTGTCATTAAGGCTGTGTATAGACTATAGGACCCTCAACAGGAGAACCACACCGGATCAGTATACCACTCCGAGGATAGAAGATGCCCTGCAGAGCTTGTCTGGAGCCAAGTGGTTCAGTGTTATGGACCTCAAGAGCGGGTACTATCAGATCCTGATGCATCCAGAAGACAAAGAAAAGACGGCTTTCATAACCCCGGTAGGGTTCTTCGAATTCAACCGGATGCCTCAAGGTCTGTCTGGAGCTCCAGCCACCTTCCAAAGACTCATGAAGAAGACGGTGGGAGACATGAATCTCATCGAGGTCCTCGTGTACTTGGATGACATCATTGTCTTTGGGAGAACTTTGGAGGAACATGAAGAGAGGCTGGAGAAAGTTTTGAAGAGACTGAGCGAGGAAGGACTCAAGCTCTCACCTGAAAAATGCCAATTTTACCAGTCTTCAGTCAACTATCTGGGACACATAGTGTCTGAAGATGGGGTGGCCACAGATCCTGAGAAGTTGGAGGCAGTCACCTCCTGGCCAAGGCCCACCACTGTGACAGAACTCAGGTCCTTCCTGGGATTCTGTTCCTATTACAGGAGGTTCGTGGAGGGGTTTGCTCGGATAGCCAGGCCCTTGAATGAGCTGCTGAAGACGGATGGAGAAGAGGATGACACGGGCCCCAGAAAACCCGGGGAGTCAGTCAGGGACCAGTGGAATGGGAAGTGTGAAGATTCCTTCCAGATGTTGAAAAATAACCTAACCACTGCCCCTGTCCTGGCTTATGCAGACCCAAAGAAGCCCTACGAACTCCATGTAGATGCCAGCCATGATGGTTTGGGAGGAGTGCTCTACCAGGAGCATGAAGGGCAACTGAGACCGGTTGCGTATGAGCCGAAGCCTGACCCCCCCTCCGAAAAGAACTATTCCACTCACAAATTGGAGGTCCTGGCCCTCAAGTGGGCCGTAGTTGACAAACTCCGAGACTATCTGTATTGGGCAGACTTCACTGTAAAAACGGATAACAATCCCCTCACCTACCTCTTTACCACAGCCAAGCTAGACGCCACAGGACATCGATGGCTGGCAGCGCTGTCTGTCTTCAGTTTCAGCCTAAAGTACAGACCTGGAGCGGGAAATCGAGATGCGGACGCCTTGTCCAGAAGGTCTCATGTTCCCACCCGCAGTATAGAAGACTGGACCCAAGTGGCACCCGACGGGGTGCGGGCCCTCTGTCAAGGGGCTGAACTCCAAGCCAAGGGAGGCTCAAGAGCAGAAGAAATAGGGGTTACTACAGTAGGAGTCCCCAAGCAGTACTGTGGAGTAGCCCAACTGGGAGAAGATAACTTGCCAAGACTGACCAAAAAGGAGTTGAGATCCGACCAATTGGAAGACCCTATGGGGAGATTAGTCCTAGAAGCATTGGAGAACCAGGATCCAAACAAACTCCTACGTCATCCCTCGAAGGAAGCTCGCCTGTTGAAGAAAGAGTGGGACAGGCTGCAGGTGCGTCAGGGAGTGGTCTACCGAAGGGGCACCTCTGACGACCAAGAAGACAAATGGCAGTTGTTCCTGCCCGAGAAACACAGAGAAACTGTCATGATTGCTCTGCATGACAACCATGGCCACCTAGGGGCGGAAAGGACTTTCCAACTCGTTAAAGACCGTTTCTATTGGCCCTGCATGAGGGCTGAAGTTGAGGAATACTGCCATTCGTGTGCACGATGCATCCAGAGAAAGACTTTGCCCCATCAAGCTGCCCCAATGGGTCATCTACAAATTTAAAGCCCGCTTGATCTGGTATGCATTGATTTCCTCTGCCTCGAATCCGACCTGAGTGGACTAGGAAATGTTCTGGTGATAACCGACCATTTCACCCGGTATGCCCAGGCATTTCACCCAGTATGACCAGAAGGCCTCCACTGTGGCCAAGATACTTATGGAGAAATACTTCATACATTATGGGCTACTACAACGGCTCCATTCAGACCAGGGAAGGGACTTTGAAAGTAGGCTGATACAAAAGCTCCTGGATACCTTGGGGATTAAGAAGACAAGGACTACCCCCTATCATCCGCAAGGTGATGCTCAGCCTGTAAGGTACCTGTGATAGGTAGTGTCCGAAGTGGAACTTGTGTGCTGAGGATTCAGGCGAAAACGTAGTCAGGCAGATTAGGTTGGCAACAGATCAGGCAAAATGGTACACGATCGAAATCCAGAGAGTGGTCAGGCAGGCAAAGGTCATACACGAGCTGGCAGTGAAGTACAAAATCAGCAGGCTGGAGAGTAGTCAGGAATTCAGGCAGAAGTTCAACACGAACATCAGGATCAAAAAGCAGTCACAACACCCAGGGAGCTATTCCACACAAACGGGCGCTGAGAGATAGCATCACTTCCTTTTTAAGGGCTGCTTTGATTGAAAATTGTCCACAGCTGGCAGCAGGTGGGGCTAGTGAGTCCAAGGTAATGTTTAACACCGAGAGGACATTTCCAAAAGTCCAGATCTGCTCAGTAGCGCAACAGGTAAGGCTGCAGCTTTGGGACCAGGAAGATCCCGGTTCAAATACACCCAGGTACATGACAGGGCCCCCTCCCCAGTGGACCCCTCCGGGGGCCTAGCGGGGCTTAGTGGGAAAGGAGGCATGGAAGTCTCGAATAAGAGAAGGGGCATGCAGATCTTTGGCTGGAACCCAGGAACGGTCTGTGACAGGATATCCCTTCCAATGAACCAGATACCGAAGGCCACGACCCTGTCTTCTAGAATCAAGAATCTTGGAGACTTCAAACTCATTTTGTCCATCAACAAGAACAGGAGGAGGTAGCTGTTGCGTTCTGGAGTAGCGATTGAAAATTGCTTTTTTGAGGAGGGAAACGTGGAACACAGGATGAATTCGGAGAGAGGAGGGTAATTTCAACCGATAGGAGACTGGCCCGACTCGAGCAATAATTCTGTAAGGACCAATGAATCGAGGGCCCAATTTGGTAGAAGGTTGTTTCAGTCTCACATATTTGGTTGATAGCCAAACTCTGTCCCCCACCACATATGGAGGTATATGGCGTCTTCGTTTGTTGGAAAAAAGTGCATACTTGCCTGCTGACTTCCGTAGTAATAAGCAAATCTTTTTCCAATGTAGCAGAATATTTTTAACCCGCTGATCTGCTGCTGGTACACCAGAAGAAGGCTGAAGTAGGGGAAAAGTCTGAGGGTGATAGCCTAGGGCTGCGTAGAATGGTGTGGTATGAAGAGTACTGTGCCAACGGGAATTAATGGCGAACTCAGCTAAAGGCAAATACTCAGACCAGTTGGAGTGTAAGGCATTGACATAATGTCGAAGATAGGTTTCTAGGGTCTGGTTCATGCGTTCGGTTTGACCATCTGTTTGAGGGTGATGTGAGGTAGAGAGTGAAAGCGTTACTCCCAGTTTCTTGCAGAACGCTCTCCAGAATCGGGAAACAAACTGGGATCCGCGGTCTGAGACGACATTGGTAGGTATGCCATGATATCTCACAATATGGGAAAGGAAGAGAGTAGACAGTGCTTCCGCTGTAGGTAATCCCGGGAGCGGCACAAAATGAGACATTTTTGAAAAGCGATCCACTATGACCCATATAGCAGTCATACCCTCGGACTTGGGTAAGTCTGTAATGAAGTCCATAGTCAAATGGGTCCAAGGCTGACGAGGTGCTGAAAGTGGTTGTAACAGTCCAGTAGGCAATGTACGGGGTACTTTATTAGCAGCACAAGTTGGGCAGGCAGCCACATAGTCAGTAACATCCCTTTTCATATGAGGCCACCAGACATGACGCTGCAAGGTCTTAAGAGTGATGGTGACACCAGGATGACCAGATAAAACACCATCATGTGCCCAGAGGAGTACAGGTTTTCTGAGGCTAGGGGCTACGCACAGGCGACCTGGTGGTATCTTCAAGCCTTGGGGAACACAATTCTGGGTTTCTTGTAACTGTTGGGAAAGAGCCATAGAGATCTGTGCGACAATTTTGTGAGGTGGGATTATATACTGCTCGGTAGGTTGGTCTTCTTCAGAGGTAGCAAACTGTCTGGAAAGAGCATCGGCTTTCTTGTTTTTATGCCCAGGAACATAAGAAAGAACAAAATTAAAACGGGAGAAAAACAGAGCCCATCGAGCCTGACGTGAGTTCAAACGTCTTGCAGTCTGAAGGTACAGTAGGTTTTTATGGTCAGTGAGGATAGAAAAAGGTTTGGGAGCCCCTTCCAGAAGATGTCGCCATTCAGACAATGCCAATTTGATGGCCAGTAGTTCTCGATTCCCAACATCGTAATTCATCTCCGCTGGAGAAAACTTTCTAGAAAAAAATGCTACTGGATGGATTCTACCAGACTTAGGCTGTCTCTGGGAGAGCACGGCACCTGCTCCTACCTCAGAGGCATCAACCTCAACTATGTACTGAAGATCGGGATTTGGATGCTGAAGAATTGGAGCTTTGCTGAACATGTCTTTTAATTGCTGGAAAGCCAATTCTGCTTCTGAGGACCATACCTTGCAATTTGTACCTTTCTTAGTCATAGCAGTAAGGGGGGCCGCAATGGAGGCAAAACCTTTGATGAAGCGTCTGTAGTAATTTGCGAACCCTAGAAAGCTTTGGAGCCCTCTTAAAGTGGTCGGTTGGGGCCATTGCAAGACAGCGGAAAGTTTTTGAGGGTCCATTTGGAAACCGGCAGCACTTATAATGTATCCAAGGAAAGGAATACGGCTTTGATGGAAACTGCTTTTCTCAATCTTCACGTAAAGATGGTTTTCTCTCAGTCGTTGCAATACCTGCTTTACATGCGAGATGTGCTCTAGATGAGTCTTGGAAAAGATTAAAATGTCGTCCAAGTAGATGATCACAAAACTGTTGCTGAAATCATGAAAAATTTCATTCATGAAACGTTGGAAGACAGCAGGGGCATTACACAACCCAAATGGCATAACCAGATATTCAAAATGTCCATTACGAGTGTTGAATGCTGTCTTCCACTCGTCCCCGTCTTTAATTCGAATTAGATTATAAGCCCCTCGTAGGTCTAGGTTGGAGAAGATAACAGCCCCCTTAAGTACATCAAACAGTTCAAGAATGAGAGGCAAAGGGTAGGAGTCTTTTACAGTGATTTGATTTAACCCTCGATAGTCTATGCATGGTCGAAGACCCCCATCTTTTTTTTCAACAAAGAAAAAACCTGCCCCTACTGGAGAAGAAGAGGGTCGGATAAAACCTCTTTCCAAGTTGTCTTTTACGTATTCCTCCATGGATTTTTGTTCAGGCAAAGACAGGGGATAGGTCCTTCCTTTGGGAAGAGGTGCTCCAGGAATCAATTTAATTGCACAGTCAAAAGAACGATGTGGAGGTAAAACCTCTGCCTTTTGCTTGCAAAATACGTCTGCAAACGCATGGTATTCATGAGGCAAGGTAGGTGGGATGGCCACGGAAGCCAACATACAAGCAGGAAGTCTTTTGGGTTGAGACAAACAGTTTGAATGACAGAACGACCCCCAAGAGGTTAGTTCTCCATTTTCCCAATCAAAAGAAGGGTTATGTTGTTGTAACCATGGGTAACCAAGGATAACAGGCAGAAGAGGAGAATCAATAAGAGACAAGACAACTTCCTCTTTGTGGAGTACGCCTACCTGAAGGGTGATTGTTATAGTCTCAAATTTTACAATGCCATCTCCCAAGGGTTGTCCATTCACAGTGGTAATGTTCAGGGGTCTAGATTTTGGAACAAATGGGATATTATTTTTTTTAGCAAAAGTGTAGTCCAAGAATATGCCAGCAGCTCCAGAATCCACAAAAGCCTCACAGGAGACAAGTTTAGAGGGTAAATGGATAATTGCAGGAATGGTAATCTTGGTCTTGGAGGATATACCTGTAAGGTCTAAGCCAGCTCCTCCAACACTGGTTAGACCCTGCCTTTTACTGGACGGGAAGGGCAGACAGATAATAAATGTCCTTTAAGTCCACAGTATAGGCATAGGCCCAATGCACGCCTCCTTTGTTTCTCAGACTCAGTTAGGTGGAGACGGCTTACATCCATGGGTTCCACAGGTGTCTGGGGTTCAACTGAGATTTCAGGTTCTGGCTGAGGTGGTGCTTGGAAGTTAGGGGCCAAACGGTAGACTGGCCGAGGAAACTTGCGAGTTCTAAGTCTCTCTTGGCACCTTTCATGATACCGGACATCCAGACGAACACAGAGCTCTATGAATTTCTCTAGGTCTTCTGGGGAATCCTTATAGACTAATTCGTCTTTGATGCGATCTGCAAGACCTTTTCGGAAGGCTGCACGTAATGCCCTTGAGTCCCAAGTAGTCTCAGCAGCAAGGGTACGAAACTCAATAGCATATTGTGCCACAGACCTGGTGCCTTGTTGCATGTCCAAGAGTGAGTACTCAGCTGCAGAAGCTCTATCTGGCTTGTCAAATACAGTCTGGAGAGAAGCCAGAAATTTGTCAGCGTCTTGCAGCACAGGATCATTGCGTTCCAGATAAGGAGAGACCCAGGCCAGGGCCTTCCCCTTTAACAAGGAAAATAGGATTTTTATAACAGCTTACCTGTAAAATCCTTTCCTTGGAGTACATCACGGGACACAGAGCGACATAGTCATTACTAATGGGTTATATAGTTACCGTCAGGTGCTGGCACTGGCAACTTCCAAAACCGGAAGTACCCTCCCCTATATAAGCCCCTCCCATCCGGGAGCACCTCAGTTTTGTAGCAAAGCAATAAGTGTCCCCAAAGAGGGGCGGGAGCTCTGTGTCCCGTGATGTACTCCAAGAAAAGGATTTTACAGGTAAGCTGTTATAAAAATCCTATTTTCTTTCTCGTACATCACGGGACACAGAGCGACATAGTCATTACTAATGGGATGTCCTAAAGCAATGCCAAATGAGGGGGGGGGATACACCATATATAAGCTGAGCGCTATCAGACATGAGGATCTTTTGCGGCCTGCAACACACTGCGCCCAAAGGCGACATCCTCCTGACTTCTAACGTCCACCTGGTAGAACCTAGTAAACGTGTGTACTGAAGACCATGTTGCGGCCTTACAGACTTGAGCCAGGGAGGCCTGGTGATGCACTGCCCATGAAGTTCCAACTGCTCTCGTGGAGTGCGCCCTAACTTTGAACGGAGGCGGTCTACTTCTCAAGCTATAGGCTTGTATTATGACCTGTCGAATCCACTTGGCTAAAGTAGATTTTGACGCTGCCTGACCCTTTCTGGGGCCTTCCGGCAGAATAAACAAAGTATCCGTTCTGCGAATCTGAGCAGTGGCTTTTAGATAAGCTTTAACTGCTCTTACTACATCCAAAGAATGCAATAACTTTTCCTCTACCGAAGTAGGCTTGGGGAAAAAAGAAGGAAGAACCACATCTTGGTTCAAATGAAAACTCGATACCACCTTAGGAAGAAAGGCTGGATGAGGACGTAACACTACTCTGTCCTTATGGATAACCAGATATGGCTCCCTACAGGACATAGCTGCTAATTCCGATACTCTTTTAGCCGAACAAATGGCTACTAGAAAAAACAATTTCCTGGTGAGAAGCACTAAGGAAATATGCTGTAATGGTTCAAATGGTTGTTTCTGTAGAACCGACAGAACCAAGTTTAGATCCCATGGACATATGGGAATATTAACCGGAGGACTAATACGCATCACTCCTTGTATAAAGGCTTTGACTAGTGAATGCGAAGCCAAGGGCCTTTGAAAAAATATTGACAAGGCCGAAATCTGACCTTTGATAGTACTCAAGGCAAGCTTCCTATCTACAGCCCATTGTAGGAAGTCCAGAATTCTACCTATTACGTATTTACGTGGATGCCATTTCCTGGCCTCACACCAGGCGATGTACGCCTTCCAGATTCTATAGTAGATCTGCCTGGATACCGGTTTCCTGGCATTGATCATGGTAGACACCACAGCATTAGAGAGCCCTCTCCTTTTTAGAATGTGGGCTTCAATAGCCAGGCCGTCAAACCTAGGGCTGGTAAGGAAGGGTGGTATATCGGTCCCTGCGAAAGCAGGTCCGGACGATGTGGGAGGGTCCAAGGACTCCCCACAGACATTTTTACAATCTCCGCGTACCATGCTCTTCGGGGCCACGCTGGAGCCACCAGAATCACTGGTTTCTTTTCTACCCTGATTCTGCGGAGTAATCGAGGTAACAATTGTGGCGGTGGGAATGCATATATCAGCTTGAACTGATCCCAAGGGAACACTAGGGCATCCGAGCCGCACGCTAGGGGATCCCTTGTCCAAGAGACAAACCTGTCCACTTTCGTGTTGAACCTGGATGCTAGCAGATCTACATCCGGTGTTCCCCACCGCTGACATATTGTCCGGAAAACCTCGGGATGAAGGGACCATTCCCCTGGGCATAATTGTTGGCGACTTAGAAAGTCCGCCTTCCAATTCTCCACCCCTGGAATGAATACCGCAGATATGGCTGGGACATATCTTTCTGCCCATCTCAGGATGTAATTTACTTCCCTTTGGGCTGCACGACTCCTGGTGCCCCCCTGACGATTGATATATGCCACTGCTGTGGCATTGTCTGACTGAACTCTGACAGGGGACCCTTGGAGTTTGGATGTCCATGCTACTAGGGCATACCGGGCTGCTCGTATCTCTAAGAGATTGATGGGCAGGGCCTTTTCCGCATCCGACCATCTGCCCTGGAGAGACCATTGCTCCAGTACTGCTCCCCAGCCTAAAAGGCTGGCATCTGTAGTGACCACCTTCCAAGAAATCGGACTGAAGGATTTCCCTCTTTCCAGATTCCGGGGAACCAACCACCAACGGAGGCTTCTGCGAACGGAAGGGGACAAGGACATTGGTACGTCCAGAGCCTGAACTTTTTTGTTCCAGGCTGACAGTATGGCCCTTTGCAACTTCCTTGAATGGAATTGACCGTAGGGTACTGCTTCGAATGATGCCACCATTTTTCCCAGCAGCCTCATGCACAGGCGTATGGATGGCTGTCTTTTTGAACCCACTAAGTGGATCAAATCTCTCAAAGACGACCCCTTTTCTCGAGACAAGAAAATTTTTCTCTGGTCTGAATCCAGCCTTAGCCCCAAGTATTCCAGACTTTTGACTGGTTTTAGGGCTGACTTGTCTCGGTTGATAATCCAACCGTGATATTCCAGATACTTGATTGTCTCGTGAACAACCACTTCTAGTTTTTCCACTGAGTGGTCTATCAGCAACAAGTCGTCTAGATATGCCATTATCGTTACACCTCGTGTTCTTAGATTGGCCAATAATGGGGCCAGAATTTTTGTGAACACTCTTGGTGCTGTGGCCAGACCGAAGGGTAAGGCTCTGAACTGAAAATGGCGCCCTTCTACTGCAAAGCGTAGAAATTTTTGGTGGACTGGAAAGATGGGAATGTGCAAATAAGCATCTTTGATGTCGATCGTGGCTAACCAATCCTCCCCTTGTAGGGCAGTGGCCACCGATCGGATCGACTCCATCGGAAAGTCCTGATATACAGGAATTTGTATAGCCCTTTTAGAATTAATATGGGCCTCCCGTCCGCGTTTGCTTCGGGACTGTAAAGAGGTTTGAGTAAAACCCGAACCCTCATTCTTCCAGGGGAACCTCCATAATTACTCCTTGGAGCAATAGTTGTTCTAGTGCCAACAGGAGGGACTCTCTCTTCCGGGGATCCCTTGGCACGTTTGACCTCAAAAATGGGAAGGAGGAGAGTCTTTTAACTCCAAACTGTATCCCAAACCTACTGCGGAGAGCACCTATCTGTCTTGATCGTGTCCCGCCAGGTCTCTTGCGAACAACTGGAGTCCTCCCCCCACCCGACTGAGTGGGGGCTTCAATGAATTTAACTTTGGGGGAGGTTTTGTACCTCCCCTGACCCAGGGTTTCTCATTACCCTGCTACTGTCCCTGTTTTTTACCCCCGGGATTTGACCGAGGAGGCCGTCGGAACTGTTACACAGCCGATGCCCCAGGGACTGGAGAAGCAGGCCTCTTAAAGAGGGACCTCTAACTCTGCTTTTAACCGGCAAGAGCGTATTTTTACCGCTGGAAATTTTCTGGATATATTTGTCCAGGTTTTCCCTGAATAAGCGTTCACCATGAAATGGGACGCTAACCAGCCATTCTTTACAGGGAGCTTCAGCAGACCAGTTTCTGAGCCATAGGAGCCTACGCATATGTACTATAGACAGCGTAAGGCGGGAGGCCTGATGGACTGAATCCTCTATGGCGTCAACCGCAAAGCCTAAGGCTCTAGGTAGATCAGCTAGGGCAAAGCCTGCTGATCTGTCAAGTCCCTCAAGACCTGTTTCAACTGATCCTTCACTGCTTAGCAGACCCCAATAGCTGCTACTGCTGGTTGTATCACCAAGCAGATTTTCATAAGGACTCCAATCTTTTATCTATTGGGTTCTTGAACATTTGGACATTATCCACTGGACATGTCAGTGATTTATACATACAAGAGATGGCTGCGTCCACTGTAGGGACCTTCCATTTATTTTTTTTATTTTTTTGATGAACTTATCCTCCATGGGATAGACCACCGGAAATCTCTTGGGGGAATAAATATTTTCTCAGGACGTTCCCAATCCTGGTAAATGAGCCCTTTCAGTAAAGGGTGAAGTGGAAAAGAACAAACAGTCTGGGGGCTTCTAGCGACCCCAACGAGGATACAGTAGTGGTTGATGGTTCCGCAAGGTGCATTTTTAAATGCTGATCGGACCATGTTAGTCAGAGACTGAACCCATAATCTTTCAGCTTGAGATGCTGAGAAAAGGTTCCCCCACTGTTGATTCCTCTATAACAGAATCAACCTTATCCTGATCCCCTTCAGGCAGGTCGATCCCTGTATGGGACTGTTGCTCTGCTAACAGGCACTCTGAAGGAGGAGACGGAGATCGGGCGTGCTTTCCCTGACAGGGAGGCAGCGATAAATTTTGACAATCTCTCTCTAATCCTCCCAGAGCTGAGGAAAAAACCTCCTCTGTTACATACACAGGAGCAGGTGACTGAGGACAGCCACAGTACCAAGTACCCCTGCGGGGTCTCTACGGTCACTTACCTCTGAACTTCAGGGGAGACTGGTGCAGCAGGAGTATGCCCAAGATCCTCAGAGCCCGATGAGACCCCCTTCGCTTCCTGGAAGATTCAGTTCCGGAGCTACTGGACGGCATATTCCTAAGCCTAAAGCTGAGGTATTCCAGCCGTAATACACCACTTTTACTGAGAATAGTCTAGCACAATTGCTGCTATATCACAGTTGGTGTCTACTAATGTGCCTTTCTAGGGGATGCCTGTATCAACCGCTTGCTGTATGCCTTTAAATGTTGCCAGCTCTGTCTCTGTACTTCATAGCCAGCTTACTGCAATAATGTGGCTTTTTAAAAACCTGCTGGGACGCCCGCACATGCGCAGAAGCGCTGCGGCGCGCACAGAGCGTCATCCCCCAGGCCCCGCCCCTTTTTCCGGCCACCTCTATATATAGAGGCGCGTGCACGCGCACGGCCACGTGCGCCTCGGCGCTAATTTTCAAACATGGAAACCAGGGACAGGAGCCAGGGCCCCCTTTGCCGCAGGCCGGGGGATAGACGAACACTGCAACATGGCAGAGGAAACAGTTTCCTGTAGGAGAACTCACCAGCTGCCTGGACTTTGCTCTCTGAGAAGAAACTAGTCCATATGACAAGAAAAACATTCCACAGCGGCCTCTAGTGGACAAACACAGGTACCGCAGTTTAATATACTAAACATATATAAAAAAAACATTCTCTTTTTTTTTTTTTTTTCTTGACCACCATTAAAAATTATTACATTTTTTTTTTAGTAGTTACAGGCATGCACAGATATTAGCGGGAATACCGTTAGGTAACAGACAGAAAGACAAATTAGGCTTGGGGGTCCCCCAATAGAACCAAGTTCCTGGGGGCCCCCACTTACCTGTTCCCTGCCGCAGGACTTTGTTTGGTCCACAAAAGCCCAAACTTCACCTATCACGGCAGGCATTGTAATCAAACCTTCAGGGACCGGGTTCCCAAGGATTCCACTCCCCTGGACCTGTATAGCACCCTGCACAGAAAACATCTTGGTCGTGGGTATGACCAGAGCTCTGGATCCCAGGGTCCAGCTCTCCTAAGAGAAGCATTACAGGCAGAACCTTGCTCTTCTCTGCAAGGCCCGGGTACCGACCGTTTAGCTATGAAGCTTTTTTGGTCGGATCCGGAATAGCTTACTGAGGCCCAAAAGAACCTGTACGCAAGCTCAGTGAAAAACACATGTTTCTTCTTGGCCAACACCTTAGACACTGGCAAAAAACTGAGGTGCTCCCGGATGGGAGGGGCTTATATAGGGGAGGGTACTTCCGGTTTTGGAAGTTGCCAGTGCCAGCACCTGACGGTAACTATATAACCCATTAGTAATGACTATGTCGCTCTGTGTCCCGTGATGTACGAGAAAGAAATTACAAAAGTCACTTTGGCAGAAGAAGTGCTAAAGGTCCCAGGGTTGTTGCGGAAATGCAAACGGCAAACATTTAAAAAGCCTCTGCAGTCCTCAGTATCACCACCAAATTTGTCAGGCATAGGAAGTTTGGGTGGTACAGAAGAGGTGGGTTGGATCGTAGCAGGAGTAGGATCCAGAGTCTGGACCGTTGCAGAGGAAGCAGACAAACAAGATTTAAGCATAGTACAAAGTTCATCTAACTTGGCGTCCAGGGAAGAAAGATGCTGTTCATGAGCTCCAATCAATTGTCCCTGACGTGAAATCGCCTTAACAATCTCAGCAAGGTCCACTGTCATTGTGGCCCGTTTGTAATGTAAGGTACCTGTGATAGGTAGTGTCCAAAGTGGAAATTGTGTGCTGAGGATTCAGGCGAAAACGTAGTCAGGCAGATTAGGTTGGCAACAGATCAGGCAAAATGGTACACGATCGAAATCCAGAGAGTGGTCAGGCAGGCAAAGGTCATACACGAGCTGGCAGTGAAGTACAAAATCAGCAGGCTGGAGAGTAGTCAGGAATTCAGGCAGAAGTTCAACACGAACATCAGGATCAAAAAGCAGTCACAACACCCAGGGAGCTATTCCACACAAACGGGCGCTGAGAGATAGCATCACTTCCTTTTTAAGGGCTGCTTTGATTGAAAATTGTCCACAGCTGGCAGCAGGTGGGGCTAGTGAGTCCAAGGTAATGTTTAACACCGAGAGGACATTTCCAAAAGTCCAGATCTGCTCAGTAGCGCAACAGGTAAGGCTGCAGCTTTGGGACCAGGAAGATCCCGGTTCAAATACACCCAGGTACATGACACAGCCGGAGAGGTTCAACCGAACCCTACTCAACATGTTAGGAACTTTAAGTGGAGAAAAGAAGCAACATTGGAGCAACCACATAGCGGCCCTTGTGCATGCATATAATAGCACCATCAGCGACGCTACAGGATACTCACCTTACAGGCTTTTGTTCGGGAGAGAAGCAAGATTGCCAGTGGATCTGGCTTTTGGCAATTCCATAGACCATTGTTCTGCTGCTTCCCACAAGGGATATGTAGATTGACTCAGACGCAATTTGAAAATGGCCTATGAGCAGGCTCAGGCGGCCTCGGAGCAAAGGGGGGCTCGCAACAAGAGGAATTTCGATTTAAAGGTTAGGATCCAAGATCTACAACCAGGAGACAGTGTTGTTGCGGAACTTGGGAGTCCCTGGAAAACACAAGCTTGCAGATAGATGGAGACCTGAACCTTATGTTGTTTGCAAAAGATTACCGGGCTTACCCGTTCACAGACTTAAACCAGAAGGGAAGTTGGGGCCTTTGAAGACTTGGTATCGGAACCACCTACTTCCACTAGCTGCGGCATTCTGGATACCCCCTATGGTGGATTCCCCTGGACCGACGTCCATCCTGGATACTCCCAGACCAAACACACGGCCTCAAACCCCTCGGACCATGGATACAGAAGATTCAGAGATAAGTGAAGATGAGGGAGAGGAACTTGGCTGGCTTTGGCCTTCCCAGGCCCCGACAACTTCTGCTATTGATCTTCCACCTGACGAAGATACCGAAGATCAGACACTGAATGCAGAAGCTACTGAGTTCATCCCGTCCAGTCCTTGGTCAGATGCTTGGGAGAGTGCCTGCGAATTATCCCCAGAGGAGGATCCAAGGGAAGCCATGTATCTCCCTGCTCCGGAGCCCAATGCTCCCGAGTCAGAGGAGATCCTGTTACAGAAGAAGAGCCTGTTCCAACAGAAAGTCCAAGAGGACAGAGGAAACGGAGGGCCACTTACCCAAAAATGGGGGAAAGTGCGGAAGACACTGTAGTTACTGCCAGAAGGAGTATGGAAGACCCTGACCCTCCCACTGTTCATTTGGTGGGAGGCAACCCCAGCTCACTCTCTGGCACAGTTAGACAGGATACTGATGATAGTGTGTCCTGTAGGCAGGGGAGTTTACTACCTCGTTTTTGGTGGGAATTTCCTCTGTCGACATCATATGAAAAGTTGATTGATGTTGTACGATCTGTAGTTTAAGGTTATGTTATCTTTGGGGACCAAAGAGTTTAAGTGGGGGAGTGTGTAGCGGGGTCTCTGTTAATGGCCCCAGAACTACGTTACCCAGAACCCCATTCGGCCCCAGGGCGGAAGTTTCCACCGCAGAGACTCATGGGAGGGGCTACTTAAGGAAGAGGCGAGGCGGAGCTCGGCCTCTTTGGACACCGCGCTGCAAGCAACGAGGCTTCCTGTGCGGATCTGCTGCGGTGCAAGGCCTGAAGCCTGAGGCCTTGCGTAACATCCAAAGAGCCTTCCACCCCCCACTGCGGAGCCTGGGTGGATCCTGACTGGTCAAGCGAGGACATCTGTCGGATCGGGGACCCGATCGTTGCAGACGCTGTGGCAGATACACAGCAGGTGTAAGTCCCCGACTGGGATCGCGTCCGGAGCGGTGAGCGGGCACCTGCCCAGACCTATAGACTGTGCCATGCTCAGGCCTAGTGACTGTATAGGCCCACAGTTCGTTTACTTGCTGTTTCACGGGAGGGACCGGTAGCGGGACAGAATTGGAGTGTCCCTCCCCAGTATAGTTAATTCACGTTATTGCCTGTTGGATTACAAAAGTATAAGTTCATCAAGTGCACCACCGAAAGCTGGCATGCAAAGAAATCCTTTAGGAAATTGACTGAGATTTACTTCATGTCAGGCCTGACTTAGGTGGGGAGAGTAAGAGATTGTTTAGTGCGCCATAGGGCGCGCACGCCATAATAGCTACGCGTGGTGGAGTACTGCGCTGCGCCAATATATTGTGCTGCAACTATTGAACTAATTAATGCAAGGCTCTGAAAGCTATATTACATGTTGGGTGTTATACTCTATGTTATTCACTACCAGTAAAGCTGTTATATTTAATCTCTCGCCTCAGCGTGTTGTCTGACTGTTTAGAGATTATTAAGTGCAGTACATTTGAATGTGGTATAAGTTTAACCCTAGACTAACTGTGCCAGAGTGGGTCGAGTAAGATTGCCGGGGGTTGGCGGTACTGTATACAGGGCCCGAAATCAAACCAGCGGCTCTCTTAACTGGGGGTAGCGCTACACATGTGACCGGCTGTGATTGAACACAGCCGATCACATAGTTAACCACTTAAGCCCCGGACCATTTCGGGCCATTAGGACCAAGCCTGTTTTTGGGATTCGGCACTGCGCTGCTTTAACTGTAAATTGTGCGGACATGCAATGTTGTACCCAAATGAAATTTGCGTCCTTTTCTTCCCACAAATAGAGCTTTCTTTTAATGGTATTTGATTGCCTCTGCGATTTTTATTTTTTGCGATATAAATGGAAAAAGAACGAAAATTTTGAAAAAAAAAGATATTTTCTACTTTTTGTTATAAGAAAAATCGAATAAACTCAATTTTAGTCATACATTTAGGCCAAAATGTATTCAGCCACATGTCTTTAGTAAAAAAAATGTCAATAAGCGTATATTTATTGGTTTGCGCAAAAGTTATAGCGTTTACAAACTAGGGTACATTTTCTGAAATTTACACAGCTTTAAATTTATGACTGCCTATCTCATTTCTTGAGGTGCTAAAATGGCAGGGCAGTACAAAACCCCCCCAAATGACCCCATTTTGGAAAGTAGACACCCCAGGGAAATTGCTGAGAGGCATGTTGAGCCCATTGAATATTTTTTTTTTTTGTCCCAAGTGATTGAATAATGACAAAAAAAAAAAAAAAAAATTACAAAAAGTTGTCACTAAATGATATATTGCTCACACATGCCATGGTTATATGTGGAATTGCACCCCAAAATACATTCTGCTGCTTCTCCTGAGTACGGGGATACCACATGTGTGGGACTTTTTAGGAGCCTAGCCACGTACGGGACCCCGGAAACCAAGCACCGCCTTCAGGATTTCTAAGGGCGCAAATTTTTGATTTCACTCCTCACTACCTATCACAGTTTCGAAGGCCATAAAATGCCAAAATAGCACAAAACCCCCCCAAATGACCCCATTTTGGAAAGTAGACACCCCAAGCTATTTACTGAGAGGCATGTTCAGTCCATGGAATATTTTATATTTTGCCACAAGTTGCGGGAATATGACAAACTTTTTTTTTTTTTGCACAAAGTTGTCACTAAATGATATATTGCTCACACATGCCATGGGCATATGTGAAATTACACCCCAAAATACATTCTGCTGCCTCTCCTGAGTACGGGGATACCACATGTGTGGGACTTATTGGGAGCCTAGCCGCGTACGGGACCCCAAAAACCAAGTACCGCCTTCAAGGTTTCTAAGGGCATAAATTTTTGATTTCACTCCTCACTACCTATCACAGTTTTGAAGGCCATAAAATGCCAAGATGGCACAAAACCCCCCCAAATGACCCCATTTTGGAAAGTAGACACCCCAAGCTATTTGCTGAGAGGCATGTTGACCCCATTGAATATTTTTTTTTTTTGTCCCAAATGATTGAATAATGACAAAAAGAAAAAAAAATGTACAAAAAGTTGTCACTAAATGATATATTGCTCACACATGCCATGGTTATATGTGGAATTGCACCCCAAAATACATTCTGCTGCTTTTCCTGAGTACGGGGATACCACATGTGTGGGACTTTTTGGGAGCCTAGCCGCGTACAGGGCCCCAAAAACCAAGCACTGCGAACGCTGCAGTTATGTGTGTTGTGTTTGGTAAGTGACAGTGATCGATCGATACTGCACTTGGGTGGGCTGGGCTGGGCTGGGCTGTGCTGGGCGGAGGGGCTAAACGCAGGCGCTAGCAGGTATCTGGGCTGATCCCGCTAACACTGCGTTTTTGGGAACCCTAAACCGCTGGGGATGCTAGTATAGATCTGATCAGATCTGATCAGATACTATACCACTAAGGGGGGGTGTATGCTTTGCGCGTGGGTGTTAGCGTTACTGTCACTAACCTAACACTGCCTGGGGCGACGCAGACCCTCTCTGGCGCTAAAACCTAATTGATCTCACCCGCCGGGCGATCAGGGGGGTTAAACCTTTATTGGGTTATATACGGCGGGTGCCCTGATGCTATAAAAAGCAAACTAATCAACCAGCGTCACCCGTAACCTTTATATGGTGATCACTGGTGAAAGGGTTAACTAGGGGCAATCAGGGGGTTAAAATCTTTATTAGGTTAAATATGGGGGTACCTGACACTATATAAAAACCTGACGGGTAACCTAAATAACTAAATAACTTACTGGCTAACCAGTGACACCAGTGACGCTTATACGGCGATCACTGGTGAAAGGGTTAACTCTAGGGGCAATCAGGGGGTTAAAATAATATATGGGGGTACCTGACACTAATAAAAACCTGCGGCGAACCTAAAAAAAAATAACTGCCTATCTAAAACACCAGCGACACGAATACAGCGATCGGAAAAACAATCGCTTAGTGACGCTGAAGTTAGGGGGTGAAAGGGTTACCTGGGGGGTGATCAAGGGGTTAAACCTTTATTAGGGGGGGTTAGGGGGCTACCCTGGACCTAAAGGGGCCTAATCCTAACTGCCCTGCAACTTTTTACAATCACAGATGACACTAAATGCAGTGATCAGTAAAATAAATGATCACTGCAATCAGTGACACTGTGATTGGGGGCTTTGGGGTGACCTGGGGGGTGATCTGGGGGTGACTGGGGGGTGATTTGTGTGCCTATGTGTACCTACGTGTCAGTGGACTGTTAGTGCACTAACCTGCTTCCTCTCTGCTCGGCGTTGGGAACGGAAAGACCGCGGCGAGGGAGATGACATCACTTCCTCCAGCCTTGTTTACATCACATGGCGGAGGAAGCATTTTCATTGGCCGGGAGCGATCGCGAGGGGGGGGGGGGCGGAATCGAGCGCCCCCCCCTCATGCCTGATCGCTCCCGAACACTTAACGGCCGCTCACTGCAGTGAAGGGGGGTCCGGATGGACCCCCCAACTGCACAAAGGCGATCACGTAGATCTACGTGATTCTGCCTGTCCGTGCCATTCTGCCGACGTAAATCGGCGGTGGGCGGTCGTTAAGTGGTTAAAGAACCGTGTCTCTTTACAGAGATCGGGGTCGCACAGCGTCCTAGCAACATGGCCCCAGTGGCCGTCATATGACGTCCTCCCAAAATGAAAGCCGCACTGTCCCTCTGTCATTTGATGGTAGGCGGGCGGCAAGCGGTTAAAAGGATGGTTTACCTTTTTATATAGCAATACCCTCGTAGCGGGCCGCTGGTTTAATTTTGGGTCTTGCACGTTACCTCACTGTTCCGTATGCTCGTCTCAGGGGTTCTCCTTGAAGAGTTGTCCAGAATAAGTTTGCACCAACACAAAAGTCTCTTTCAAGGGTTTATTTGAAAAAAAGTTTCCAACAGAAGGGATGAAGGGTTAGGGAGGACTCAGGTACCTTAGTTGCGAATCATAAGAATTCTCCTAGGTCCAGAGGAACAACTGTCTCCACACTGGACTCAGCAAACACCGGATAGGTCCAATCTCACTGGCCTAGCAGCTGATGTACAGCTCGACCACATATAGTCTCTGCCACAGACTTGGTGCAAATAGAACAGTCTCTGCCACAGACTTGTTGCAAATGGAACAGTCTCTGCCGCAGACTTGGTGCAAATGGAACAGTCTCTGCCGCAGACTTGGTGCAAATGGAACAGTCTCTGCCGCAGACTTGGTGCAAATGGAACAGTCTCTGCCGCAGACTTGGTGCAAATGGAACAGTCTCTGCCGCAGACTTGGTGCAAATGGAACAGTCTCTGCCTCAGACTTGGTGCAAATGGAACAGTCTCTGCCACAGACTTGGTGCAAATGGAACAGTCTCTGCCGCAGACTTGGTGCAAATGGAACAGTCTCTGCCGCAGACTTGGTGCAAATGGAACAGTCTCTGCCGCAGACTTGGTGCAAATGGAACAGTCTCTGCCGCAGACTTGGTGCAAATGGAACAGTCTCTGCCGCAGACTTGGTGCAAATGGAACAGTCTCTGCCACAGACTTGGTGCAAATGGAACAGTCTTTGGTGCAAATGGAACAGTCTCTGCCGCAGACTTGGTGCAAATGGAACAGTCTCTGCCGCAGACTTGGTGCAAATGGAACAGTCTCTGCCACAGACTTGGTATAAATGGAACAGTCTCTGCCACAGACTTGGTATAAATGGAACAGTCTCTGCCGCAGACTTGGTATAAATGGAACAGTCTCTGCCGCAGACTTGGTGTAAATGGAACAGTCTCTGCCGCAGACTTGGTGTAAATGGAACAGTCTCTGCCGCAGACTTGGTGTAAATGGAACAGTCTCTGCCACAGACTTGGTGTAAATGGAACAGTCTCTGCCACAGACTTGGTGCAAATGGAACAGTCTCTGCCACAGACTTGGTGTAAATGGAACAGTCTCTGCCACAGACTTGGTGTAAATGGAACAGTCTCTGCCGCAGACTTGGTGCAAATGGAACAGTCTCTGCCACAGACTTGGTGTAAATGGAACAGTCTCTGCCGCAGACTTGGTGCAAATGGAACAGTCTCTGCCACAGACTTGGTGCAAATGGAACAGTCTCTGGTGCAAATGGAACAGTCTCTGCCACAGACTTGGTGCAAATGGAACAGTCTCTGCCGCAGACTTGGTGTAAATGGAACAGTCTCTGCCGCAGACTTGGTGTAAATGGAACAGTCTCTGCCACAGACTTGGTGTAAATGGAACAGTCTCTGCCACAGACTTGGTGTAAATGGAACAGTCTCTGCCACAGACTTGGTGCAAATGGAACAGTCTCTGCCACAGACTTGGTGCAAATGGAACAGTCTCTGCCACAGACTTGGTGCAAATGGAACAGTCTCTGCCACAGACTTGGTGCAAATGGAACAGTCTCTGCCACAGACTTGGTGCAAATGGAACAGTCTCTGCCACAGACTTGGTGCAAATGGAACAGTCTCTGCCACAGACTTGGTGCAAATGGAACAGTCTCTGCCACAGACTTGGTGCAAATGGAACAGTCTCTGCCACAGACTTGGTGCAAATGGAACAGTCTCTGCCGCAGACTTGGTGCAAATGGAACAGTCTCTGCCGCAGACTTGGTGCAAATGGAACAGTCTCTGCCACAGACTTGGTGCAAATGGAACAGTCTTTGGTGCAAATGGAACAGTCTCTGCCGCAGACTTGGTGCAAATGGAACAGTCTCTGCCGCAGACTTGGTGCAAATGGAACAGTCTCTGCCGCAGACTTGGTGCAAATGGAACAGTCTCTGCCACAGACTTGGTGCAAATGGAACAGTCTCTGCCACAGACTTGGTGCAAATGGAACAGTCTCTGCCACAGACTTGGTGCAAATGGAACAGTCTCTGCCACAGACTTGGTGCAAATGGAACAGTCTCTGCCACAGACTTGGTGCAAATGGAACAGTCTCTGCCGCAGACTTGGTGCAAATGGAACAGTCTCTGCCGCAGACTTGGTGCAAATGGAACAGTCTCTGCCGCAGACTTGGTGCAAATGGAACAGTCTCTGCCACAGACTTGGTGCAAATGGAACAGTCTCTGCCACAGACTTGTTGCAAATGGAACAGTCTCTGCCACAGACTTGGTGCAAATGGAACAGTCTCTGCCGCAGACTTGGTGCAAATGGAACAGTCTCTGCCGCAGACTTGGTGCAAATGGAACAGTCTCTGCCGCAGACTTGGTGCAAATGGAACAGTCTCTGCCACAGACTTGGTGCAAATGGAACAGTCTTTGGTGCAAATGGAACAGTCTCTGCCACAGACTTGGTGTAAATGGAACAGTCTCTGACGCAGACTTGGTGTAAATGGAACAGTCTCTGCCACAGACTTGGTATAAATGGAAAAGTCTCTGCCGCAGACTTGGTGTAAATGGAACAGTCTCTGCCGCAGACTTGGTGTAAATGGAACAGTCTCTGACACAGACTTGGTGCAAATGGAACAGTCTCTGCCGCAGACTTGGTGTAAATGGAACAGTCTCTGCCGCAGACTTGGTGTAAATGGAACAGTCTCTGCCGCAGACTTGGTGTAAATGGAACAGTCTCTGCCACAGACTTGGTGTAAATGGAACAGTCTCTGCCGCAGACTTGGTGCAAATGGAACAGTCTCTGCCGCAGACTTGGTGCAAATGGAACAGTCTCTGCCACAGACTTGGTGCAAATGGAACAGTCTCTGCCACAGACTTGTTGCAAATGGAACAGTCTCTGCCACAGACTTGGTGCAAATGGAACAGTCTCTGCCGCAGACTTGGTGCAAATGGAACAGTCTCTGCCGCAGACTTGGTGCAAATGGAACAGTCTCTGCCGCAGACTTGGTGCAAATGGAACAGTCTCTGCCACAGACTTGGTGCAAATGGAACAGTCTTTGGTGCAAATGGAACAGTCTCTGCCACAGACTTGGTGTAAATGGAACAGTCTCTGACGCAGACTTGGTGTAAATGGAACAGTCTCTGCCACAGACTTGGTATAAATGGAAAAGTCTCTGCCGCAGACTTGGTGTAAATGGAACAGTCTCTGCCGCAGACTTGGTGTAAATGGAACAGTCTCTGACACAGACTTGGTGCAAATGGAACAGTCTCTGCCGCAGACTTGGTGTAAATGGAACAGTCTCTGCCGCAGACTTGGTGTAAATGGAACAGTCTCTGCCGCAGACTTGGTGTAAATGGAACAGTCTCTGCCACAGACTTGGTGTAAATGGAACAGTCTCTGCCTCAGACTTGGTTTAAATGGAACAGTCTCTGCCACAGACTTGGTGTAAATGGAACAGTCTCTGCCACAGACTTGGTGCAAATGGAACAGTCTCTGCCACAGACTTGGTGCAAATGGAACAGTCTCTGCCACAGACTTGGTGCAAATGGAACAGTCTCTGCCACAGACTTGGTGCAAATGGAACAGTCTCTGCCACAAACTTGGTGCAAATGGAACAGTCTCTGCCACAGACTTGGTGCAAATGGAACAGTCTCTGCCACAGACTTGGTGCAAATAGAACAGTCTCTGCCACAGACTTGGTGCAAATGGAAAAGTCTCTGCCACAGACTTGGTGCAAATGGAACAGTCTCTGCCACAGACTTGGTGCAAATGGAAAAGTCTCTGCCACAGACTTGGTGTAAATGGAACAGTCTCTGCCACAGACTTGGAGTAAATGGAACAGTCTCTGCAACAGACTTGGTGTAAATGGAACAGTCTCTGCCACAGACTTGGAGTAACCTTTACTTGGGTTACCTTCTGAATGAAGAACACAGCTCTCAGTGCCAGGATCTTGCAGCTGTTCCGGCAGCACTGTGAGGTAGATCACGATCCGGATGCATCCTCCACTGGAGTCCACAATTGCTTGGTCCCTTCCAGCAGGTAAGGCGACACAGGATCATCCCTGGATCAGTAGGCCCCAGCAACTCCTGGGCCTACCTGTCAGTAACGGAGCCTCAGACCAACGTGACCTCGAGGCGGAAACTGCCAACACTTCCCTGAGGCCATGAGGGCCCTCAGGTGGGGACCAATGACACGACCCCAAAATCTCCTCCTGCCCTAATGGCGTCTGTCACTTAAATATCCCCTCCCAGCATGCACAGCGGGTTCACCACGCCCCCCTGGGCTGCTTGCTAGGAAAGAGATACCCAATACGTCCAGCCTGTAGCCTTTCCAATCCTGACCAGCGGTGGCATCCACACCCACTGTCAGGAGGGAAATCCCACAGCCAGCTGAACTGAAACAGAGTGCAATTTATAACACAATCCTTCGGAGCCAAACTATTGCTCAAATAACTATAATTGAACATATAGCGCACACTCATTGGGAGCAGGGCGCTACATTTACAAAAGGAATGTTTGTCATCTCCAGGCAGTGAGAGGCTCAGAATTCGGAGGTGAATTATCGATGGTGGTACCCGTTACCATCTGGAACCAGTCTGAGTGGGGTGGTGTTACCGGATGATTATAACAAACGTGTGTGGCCACACCTTCTGGTAAGTGACCTGTGTGCTCACGGGTGTGGTGGAGGTGCACCATTGGAGCGCAGGTGGAATGCAATCGGCGTGCCTTCTTACCTCATGGGCTTTTTAAAGTGTACTGAACTTTAAGTTATTTAGTTTTTATACAAATAAACTAGCTACAAGTTGCACGATGAGGAGTTCTCTCTTCTTTCCTTGATATATGATCCTCTATCTTAGTTTGGCTGAATCATCGTTGGGGGGCCGCTTTCATTGGTGGATACATTTCTATATATATCCCTGCTTATTTGACATCTGTCATGGGTGTCTGATTGGTCTGGTGAGTAGGATGTTTGGAAGATAAATTCTTCACTGAATTTGCATACTTCACTGTGCACACGATTCAAGAGTCCTTGGTGGTGGTTTATGGACTTTATCATTACTATTATATATATCTTTTTTGATAGAAGCATATGGGCGCGGTATGGAAATAATTTATTAATTATTTTTTTTAGCTTTTAGAGTCAGCCGGAGAAGTTAGAGGTGTGATGTTTTTTCTCATAAGAAATGCTCTTCTTGCGTTCTTGTTAGTTGCACTAAGAAAAGAAAAATGAATTACTGTCATCACTCACCAAATGTATTGGTAGAACCAGTTTATGGTTTTTCTCACTGACACAGCCAGCTTTGCTGCAGATAGTATGCTTTATAAACTCTCCTCTCTCCCTTTCCCACGATGAAGAGCTGAGCCACATGAAATCCCAATAAAATGCTTTTACGTTTAATTTCATGGGGTATGAATACTTTTTCAATGCAATGTTTAAGCTTATGATCTACCAAAACCTCCAGATCCTTCTCTACTATGGATCCCCCCACATAGCCAGGAAGGGATCACATGGCCCCTATGATAGGTTGATAGTGATCTTCGACAAGGACATAGCCATGCAGGGATAACATGGCTCCTATAGCAGGTTCATGGTAATCTACAACCAGGACATAGCCGGGAAGGGATCACATGGCCCCTATGATAAGTTCATAGTGATCTCCGACCAGGACATAGACAGGAAGGGATCACATAGCTCCTATGAGAGGTTCATATTGATCTCTGACCAGGATATAGACAGGAAGGGATCACATGGCCCCTATGGTAGGTTCATAGTGATCTCTGATCAGGACATAGACAGGAAGGGATCACATGGCACCTATGAGAGGTTCATAGTGATCTCTGACCAGGACATAGACAGGAAAGGATCACATGGCTCCTATGAGAGGTTCATAGTGATCTCTGACCAGGACATAGACAGGAAAGGATCACATGGCTCCTATGATAAGTTCATAGTGATCTCCGACCAGGATATAGACAGGAAGGGATCACATGGCCCCTATGGTAGGTTCATAGTAAACTCCGATCAGGACATAGACAGGAAGGGATCACATGGCTCTTATGAGAGGTTCATAGTGATCTCTGACCAGGATATAGACAGGAAGGAATCACATGGCCCCTATGGTAGGTTCATAGTGATCTCTGACCAGGGCATAGATAGGAAAGGATCACATGGCCCCTATGAGAGGTTCATAGTGATCTCTGACCAGGAAATAGACGGGAAAGGATCACATGGCCCCTATGAGAGGTTCATAGTGATCTCTGACCAGGACATAGACAGGAAAGGATCACATGGCCCCTATGAGAGGTTCATAGTGATCTCTGACCAGGGCATAGACAGGAAAGGATCACATGGCCCCTATGAGAGGTTCATAGTGATCTCTGACCAGGGCATAGAAAGGAAAGGATCATATGGCCCCTATGAGAGGTTCATAGTGATCTCCAACCAGGATATAGCCAGGAAGGGATCACATGGCTCCTTTGGTTACAGCATTGTTCACACCTGGCTAAAATTTCTGCACAGTACTGTAGAGGGAACATTGTATATACAGATATGATAGGAAGGGGGATACCACTTACCAGGTGAGGCGGTCATCTTGTGAGATTGCGTTGGCCGGGAATCGAACCCGGGTCAACTGCTTGGAAAGCAGCTATGCTCACCACTGCACCACCAACGCGAGGTAGCATATCTTTGGAGTGTGGGAGGAAACCGGAGGAAACCAACACAAACACAGGGAGAACATGCAAACTCCATGCAGATAGTGTCCTGGCCAGGATTTGAACCATGGACCCCAGTGCTGCAAGCCTCTGTGCTGCTCATATGCAGCCTCTGTTCTCTAAGGCCTGCCCCCACTGAGCGGGGTGAATGATGTACACTCAAAGCACTTAGGAGGTGAAGTAGCCATCTTAGGCGCACTGAATTTAACCACTTCAGCCCTGGACCATTTGTCAGCTTAACCACTTAAGGACCGCCGCACGACGATGTACATCAACAGAATGGCACGGACAGGCACAAGGGCGTACAGGTACCTCCGCTTTAAGAACCTGTCCGTGGGTCGCGCGTGCACCGCCAGCGAAGTGCTTGTAACCTGGTCCGAAGCTCCGTGACCGCGCGATCGGGTCACAGAGCTGAAGAACGGGGAGAGGTAAGTGTAAACAAACTATGACAGCAATAGGTACTGACAGGTACTCTTTTTAGAAAAATTTGGGGTCCATTAGACTCTAGATCTCTCCTCTGTCCTTAAAGCATCTGACCACACCAAGATCCGTGTGATAAATGCTTTCTCAATTTTCCAGTGACAATGTTTATATCCGGAAAAAAAAACGAAGTGATGAAATGCTCGTAGCTTCCAGTTTCTTAGGCCATAGAGATGATTGGAGCCATTCTGGTCTCCGATCAGCTCTATGGTCAGCAGGCCGAACCACCGGCTGCATTCTCGGGTTCCTACTGGTGGGACAGGAGAGCCCAACAAAACCATGGAAGGTGGCGGAGGGGGCCTCCCACTGCTTGCAAAAGCAATCTAGCAGTTAATTCGAAAAAATATAAATAGTTGCGCTAAACCTGGTAATGTGACCAGGGATCAAAGAAAATTAACACTGAGTGGCATGAACCAATATAAAAGTGCATCAGTGATAAATATTGCGTGGATGCTTATTGATTAGAAGCAATAAACAAAAAGTAACGCAAATACTAAGTAAGAATGCTGCTTTTTGCCCTTGCACTGCAGTGCTCTGTGCTGGCAGAGCTGAGTAACAGCCACAAGTTAATTAGCCTCTAGGATTTCTTTTACATGAAAGCTGACCGCCGGCTGAAAAAAACGATACGAAGATGATGCCTAAACCTGCAGGCATCATTCCGGTATAACCACTCAAAGTCCAGCAACATACCAGTGCGTTGCTGCTCCCTTGTTGGGCATATATCGTAATGTTCTTTATTTTTCATGCAGCCTGTGTGCTGAACGAAAAAAGAGAACCTAACAGATTCCTCCATTCACATCAATCGATGTGAAATCAAAAAATTGTGTAGTATGCCTACCATTAGAATACCGCCCTGCATCCACCCACTTCTAATGATGGGCATACATGCACTGTTCTTTTTTTTGTTCAGCCCAAGGGCTGAACAAAAAAAAAAAAAACCATTACAGATTCCTCCATTCACATCGATCGACTTGGATAAAGAAATCTCTGCCAGGAAAAGTTGCATAGTTACATAGATAGTCAGGTTGAAAAAAAGACATAAGTCCATCTAGTTCAACCATCAAAATAAATAAAATAAAAAATATTGTACAATCCCATATACCCAATTCTATACCCACAGTTGATCCAGAGGAAGGCAAAAAACCCCAGCAGAGCATGATCCAATTTGCTACAGCAGGGGAAAAAATTCCTTCCTGATCCCCCGAGAGGCAATCGGATTTTCCCTGGATCAACTTTACCTAGAACTGTTAGTACCCAGTTATATTATGTACATTTAGGAAAGTATCCAGGCCTTTCTTAAAGCAATCTACGGAGCTGGCCAGAACCACCTCTGCAGGGAGTCTGTTCCACATTTTCACAGCTCTTACTATGAATAAACTTTTCCGTATTTGGAGATGAAATTTCTTTTCCTCTAGACATAAAGAGTGCCCACTTGTCCTCTGTGTTAACTGTAAAGTGAATAACTCAACACCTCACTATATGGACCCCTTATATATCTGTACATGTTGATCATATCCCCCCTTATTCTACTCTTCTCAAGAGACAATAAATTCAGTTCTTCTAATCTTTCCTCATATCTGAGCTCCTCCATGCCTCTTATCAGTTTGGTTGCCCTTCTCTGCACTTTCTCCAGTTCCCAGATATCCTTTTTGAGAACTGGGGCCCAAAACTGAACTGCATATTCCAGATGAGGTCTTTTTAATCATTTGTACAGGGGCAAAAATTACATCTCTCTCTGTGGAGTCCATACCTCTCTTAATACAAGAAAGGACTTTGCCATTGCCCTGATTGTGAGAGCAAACCCTGTTGCTGTCAAAATAAACAAATCAGTGCTGCAGCTGAGTGGCTTACCTGCAAAGCAAACAACGGTTAACAATAAAACAAAGTGTCAATAAAATATTAGCTCAAAAAAATTTTTTATTGGACGGCCACCCCTCTGTCCAAGGTGTTACTTACCTCCGCATAAAAAGGAATCAGGTTTGTTTGACAACTTCTGTCTTTCATGAATCTATTTCACCGCCCTCTTTCTCTCTCACCCCCTGCTCTCTCACACCCTCTACCCCCCATCACACCCTCCTACCCCCCCTCCACACCCTCTACCCCCCTCAGAGAGGGGGGTAGAGGGTGTGAGAGAGAGGGGGCAGAGGGTGTGAGAGAGACCCCCCTCTCTCACACACCCTCTACCCCCTCTCTCTCACACACCCTCTACCCCCCCTCCCTCACCCCTCAGAGAGGGGGGTAGAGGGTGTGAGAGAGAGGGGAGTAGAGGGTGTGAGAGAGACCCCCCTCTCTCACACACCCTCTACCCCCTCTCTCTCATACACCCTCTACCCCCTCTCTCTCACACCCTCTACCCACCTCTCTCTCACACCCTCTACCACCCTCTCTCTCATACCCTCCCTCTCTCACACCCTCTACCCCCTCTCCCACACCCTCTACCCCCTCTCTCTCACACCCTCTACCCCCTCTCTCTCTACCCCCTCTCTCTCTCTCTCTCTCACACCCTCTACCCCCTCTCTCACACCCTCTACCCCCTCTCTCACACCCTCTACCCCTATCTCTCACACCCTCTACCCCTATCTCTCACACCCTCTACCCCCTCTCTCTCTCTCTCTATCTCTCTCTCACACCCTCTACCCCTATATCTCTCTCACACCCTCTACCCCTATCTCTCTCACACCTTCTGCCCCCCTTGCTTACTCTAAACCTCTAAACCCCCTCTATTCCAGACAGCATATTTAAAGCTCTGATATTTATCTTTCTGTCTCATTTTTTTCCGCAGTCCTTCATTCTTTGCTCTCACCCTCTCCTCCCTGACCTTCTCCTCTGCTCTTCCCCTTTTTTCTATCTCTCTCTCCTTTTTTTCCCTCTCTTTCGCCCGCTCCTCTTTCGCCCTCACTTTCGCCCACTCTTCTCCCACCCTCTTTGCTCTCACTCTCTCTTCCCGTGCTTTCTCCTCTTCTCTTCCCTTTTTTTCTCTCTTCCTCTCTTCCTGTTCCCACTCTCTAATCCGCTCTTCTTTAGCCTTCTCTTTTCTCTCCCGCTCTTCTCTCTCCCTCTGCTCCCGTTCCAGCTTCTCTTGTCTTGTCTTCTCTTCTCTCTCCCTATATTCCCTTAGCCTCCTCTCTCTTTCCATTTCCTCACTCTGGCCTGAATCTTCTTCTTTTTCACCTCCAAAGCTGGCAGTGCAGTTGATTGTGCAAGGGTTCTGTGGAACAGAAAATAAAAAGGATTTATTCGTCGATATAACACAGGACTATCAGCTACATCACAGACAGCCTGTCACTTCTGCAATACATATTATTATGTCATTTATGATTTATGTGCTTCCCCAAAAATGCTAATTATCAGGAAAATGAATCCATAGAGGAGGTCAGCCTGATTGGCTGGGAATTCTGTGTACAGTATAGGAACCCTTTCTATATGTTCAGCCAGTGTCATGAGTTTAGTACTTTTAGGAGTATAAATGACTATGGCCTTGGAAGACTGGACTAAAGTGCCAGAATTACAGCGCCCGATCCCTCCGTGTTTGTGCACAGAAGTGAACGCATACGTAAGTTGCGCACGCATATGTAAACAGTATTCGAAGCACACATATGTAGTATCACACAAACAGAGTGAGAGCAATACTTCTAGCGCTAGACCTCTAAACAGGTAACCTGTAAAGGCACTTAAATCGTCGCCTATGGAGGTTTTTAAGTACTGAAGTTTGTCGCCATTCCATGAGCGTGCGCAATCTTAAAGCGTGACATGTTGGGTATCTATTTACTCATCTTTCAACTTTTTACAAAAAAAAAATGGGGGTAACTATTGTGTAATGTTTTTTATTCATTAAAATGTATTCGTTCCAAATAAAATAAAAAAATAGTTTGATTTACTGTGTGACATAAAAAAAATTGCAACAATATCCATTTTATTCTCTAGGGTCTCTGCTAAGGCTCCATGTACACAGAAGCTGATAAACTGCAGTTTATTGGCATTTTTTTTAAAAAGCCCATTAACTGCACTCTATGTTGGCCTATGTGTTCATGTACACATAACGTTTTTTAGCGTTAATGAGCAGTGGAGTTAATGGGCTTTTTTCTGAACGCAAGAAATTCGCGTTCAAAGTGCGGGAAAAAACGCAAAACGCTGAAAACCGCTAATAAAGGCTCAAAAACGCTGGTCGCAAGCTTTTTTTTTGTGTTTTTTGATCCATTGAAAAAAAACAAAAAAAAAGCTAAAAAACGCTACACTGAAAAACGCTGATAAAAGCTAGCTTTTTCTGCTGCTTTAAAAACGACAGTTTTTGAGCTTCTGTGTACATGGAGCCTAAAAGAAAATGTATAATGTTTGGGTTTTAAGTAATTTTCTAGCAAAAAATAAATACGGATTTAAACTTGTTAACAAAAAGTGCCAGAAAAAGCCTGGTCTTCAAGTGGCTAGAAAACATCCCCAATTACTATTCATCTCCTAGAATAAGCGATAGTAGCAGATTCTGCCATTGCCAATTTGGGTGCAGCGTTGCACGCCCGCGTGATTGTCATTCAAA
Source organism: Rana muscosa (assembly GCA_029206835.1). NCBI lineage: Eukaryota > Metazoa > Chordata > Amphibia > Anura > Ranidae > Rana > Rana muscosa. The sequence goes on along the minus strand of CM055117.1, from coordinate 1,083,798,746 downwards.
GTGCGAGATCGCTGAAAATTGGCCTGGGCAAGAAGGGGGTGAAAGTGCCCAGTAGGGAAGTGGTTAAAGATCTGTAATTTAACACCTGCCAATTTCTTATGAACTGTACTTGTGCCCCCCCCCCCCATAGGAAGAATGGTCTCCAGCTACCCAGAAGGCTTTGTTCTTCCTCTAGTCCTAACCTGCTTGCTTGTGAGAGACTGCTAGTTATCTAAGGAACTACCTAAGCAGTATAATTTTCAAGGGTACTTACGTTTTTTATCCATTTCCAGAGAGGCGTTATAAGGCAGCCCACTAGTTTACTCAGAAGTGTCATTGGATTTACAGAAGGGCAACGCCAACGAGGACAGCAGCAACACCGACATGCAATGTCTGCCTCCTCGGTCTCTTCACCGTTGTCTTCCTCTTCCCTTTGTTTTGCGGGCGCCCAGATGCAACGTATGCCCACTTTGTGCTGTTTCTCTGCCTGTTCTTCTCCGCTGGCTTCGCTGTCCTCCTGCATGTCCCTGCATGCCATTAAGCAGCCCAATATATGACCGTACTGTGGAAAAGAAAAAGCAAAGAATTCATTAATCTATAGAACATAGGAGTATCACCGTTCAGCTACATCAAAGATAGAATACTTATTACTTAAAATAATGATTTATGTGTTTCCCCAAAAATGCTAAATTTTTAATCAGGAAAATGTCTCCATAGAGGAGGTCGGCCTGATAGGCGGCTGGGAATTCGGTGTCCAGTATAGGAACCTTTTCTATATGTTCAGCCAGTGTCATGAGTTTAATCATTTTAGGTAATGGCAGCCATAATGCAGGGCGCACCCTATCCATGCGTCTGGCCCCCTAATCTACATGCGGGGCACCGGACGCATGGATTCCAATCTGGGGGCGGGCTCGGGGCGCAGAGCACTGCGCCCACGAGCCCACCTAGTTGTGTGACAATTGCGAATGTTCATTCACAATTTTCACACAACTGGGTGGGCTCCTCCAGGCCAATCAGGAAGCGGGTCGTGCCTGAAAGGGCAGGGGGGGGGGCACTATTTACTAGGAGCCCAGAGGGAACTTGGAGGGGCCTTTAATGGGACACCTTGACCAGGCTGAATGACCACTATTGAGAAAGACATTTCCTAATCACTATTCATCATCCCCTTGGAATAAGCGATAGTGATAACAATAGATCTGCAATTTAACTCTTATTAATTATAATTGTGACCCCCCCCCCCCCCCCATCCCCTATGAGGAAGAATGGTCTCCAGCTAACCAGAGGGCTTCATTCTTCCTCTAGTCCTAACCTACTTGTTTGTGAGAGACTGCTAGTTATCTATGGCAGTGGTTCTCAACCCTGTCCTCAAGTACCCCCAACAGGACATGTTTGCCTTTATCTTGCACAGGTGCTTTAAACAGCTTGGTATTTTGGACAGCTATTTTTATCGCAGAGAAATTCCCAAAACATGGCCTGTTGGGGGTACTTGAGGACAGGGTTGAGAACCACTGATCTATGGGACTACCTAAGCAGTATCATTTTATAGGGTAAAAGAGGTAGGAATCCCTAGTGCCGCACAGCCATGAAGTATAGTAATAGTGATAAGAGTGGTAATCTCAGCCAGGCCACGCCCCCCATTATGTTTCGCTCCGCCCCCCCTCCCGGAGCTTAGTCATAGGGATGGAGATCCCATGAGTGTGGGGAGTATTTAAGCATCATCGGTCAGTCACTCAGAGTGTGTAAAGGGCTGGCAGGTGTGTGTACAATTAGTCGTTCAAGCTTTTAGGGAGAGATGGTGAAGTGAAATAAAAAGTGCAGTGAAAGGATAGTGAAGTATAGATGTGAAATATGAACATTATTTATATATTAAACTTTAATTTCTTTATTTTTTTACTTTTTTCCATCTTTATTTCTTATTTTTTTATTTAACTTTTCTATCTTTATTTCCGTTATATACCGTATATAAAAACGAGGAGTAAAAAAAAAAAGGAAATAAAGATAGAAAAATTAAATTAAAAAATAAGAAATAAAAGTGTACAAAACTAAAAAATAAAGAAATGAATGTAAAAAATAAATAAAAAATATCTGAGAAATTAATGTAATAAAAAAATAAAAAGTCAAAATGTAGATAAAGGGTGGGAATGGATGTAAATAAGAATAAAAGGAAAATGAAAAAGGTGAATGGTGAAGAAAACAAAAATGAAAATAAAAAATGATGATGTTACTGTGAAAACATTGTGTATATGAAATAAAGAGAATGTAGATGACAAAAATGTCAAAAAATGTGATGTGAGGGAATGATAAAAGATATATTGAATAAGGCATGGGAATGAAAGTTTGTGTGTGGAGAGATGTGATGGGGATGGAAAATAAAAAAAAACAGTGAAATGAAGAACAGCTGTAAAGAACAAAATAATACCACCCAGCCCTGGGTAATGAAAATAAAATGTGTGAAAATAGATACAAAGGATGAGTCAGAAACCTTTGTGTGGCAAGGTATGGCTATGGTAGCTTATACTCCCTACTAGATCCTTTAAAAACAAAAACTTGTATTGGGAACTTACTTTGCATATCAGCTTGACAATAGGTGCCATGGCCGTACATAGAATCCCAAGTGGGTGCAGGGAGCACAAACTAGGAGCACAGCATTGGCAGCACTGGAGGCATGGGCAGCACCGGCAGCATGGCATACATTGGCACCTTGGCATACAGGAGCAGCACTGGAAGCCGTCGCAGCACGGGCAGCACTGGAAGCCCTCGCAGCACGGGCTGCACTGACAGCATTCCCTGTGCTCTGGCTCTCTGCCGCCGCCTTCCTCGTACATCGAGGGGACGCTCATCACGCCGGTCGACATTTCATGCCATTTCCCTGCTTCTTTCATTTCCTCTTCCTCTTCCTCCTTCTTATCGTTTGCCCATATAATCCTCACCCTCTTTCCATCACCTGTGCGGATCTTTTGCCCTCCCCCTCCCAGCTTTTTAAACTCCCTCTATAAGAAAAAAACAAACAAAAAGGTAAGTGTAAGGACAGATTCTAAAGTTATTCTTTAATATTTGGATGGAGCGGGGGAGGGGAAGGGTTTAAACTTTTCCAAGGTTATTATTGTGCTCTGAGTGGGAAAGTTTCCCTTTGCTTCCTATCATCCCAGAAGGAGAAGAAGTAAGCGGAATTCTCCCATCAGGATTGCAGACAGCAATAAAAATCCAACTGAGGTTCTAACCCTTCCCCCCATTCCACCTGAAATTCAGGAACTGCCTTGCTTGATGTACTGCTTTAATTGCTTCAGGTCCGTCCTATAGCAGTTTTATGGCTACAGAGCGGCACCTGTGCGCCAGATCGCATGATATATATATATACATACACACACACACACACACACACACGTGACCCGACACTTCCGGGTAGAGGGCGTGCGCACGCGCTGTGATTACACTCGGCGGGTGCTGGGTACCCGATGTCCTCCGCCACCCGCCGACTGTCAGGTAAAAATGGCGATCTGCCTACGTAAACAAGGCAAGATGTGTGTGTGTGTGTGTGTGTGTGTTACACATCCCCGTTCTGGCAGGGGAGAGGAGGCAGATCGTGTGTTCCTAGTATAAAGGAACAATGATCGATCCCCCCCCCAGGCAGTCCCATTCCCCCTACAGTTAGAACACACTGAGAGAACACATTTAACCCCTTGATCGCCCCCTAGTGTTAACCCCTTCCCTGCCAATGACATTTACACAGTAATCAGTGGCTATTTTTAGCACTGATCGCTGTATAAATGTCACTAGTCCCAAAACAGTGTCCGATCTGTCCGCCTCAATGTCGCAGTCCCAATAAAATATAAATTTAAAAAAATCGCATGATCGCCGCCATTACTAGTAAAAAAATAAAAAATAAAAATGCCATAAATATTTCCCCTATTTTGTAGACGCGATAACTATTGCGCAAATCAATCAATATACGCTTATTGTGATTTGTTTTTACCAAAAATATGTAGAAGAATACATATTGGCATAAACTGAGGAAGACATTTATTTTTTTTTATATATTTTTGGGGGATATTTATTATAGAAAAGAAAAAAAATAGTTTTTTTTTTCAAAATTGGCGCTCTTTTTTTTGTTTATAGCGCAAAAAATAAAAACCGCAGAGGTGATCAAATACCACCAAAAGAAAGCTCTATTTGTGGGGAAAAAAGGATGTCAATTTTGTTTGGGTACAGCGTCGCACGACAGCGCAATTGTCAGTTAAAGCGACACAGTGCCGAATCGCAAAAAAAGGGCCTGGTCAGGAAGGGGGTAAATCCTTCCGGGGCTGAAGTGGTTAAAGATGTTCCTCAATGAGGAAACACGGCTTCCAGCTATTCTAAGGGGTTTCCTCGCCCTTCCTCTGCTGTAGTTGGTACAAGTCTGTTCTTTATACACATGGGACTTTCTTCACCCGGGATACCCAGAACTAACTAATCACTATAACATTACAGGATACTTACCACTGTATAGATCGTATTCAAATCCGTAAGAAGAACTGCCACATTCTGAGGAGATGTCGTTTGATCTTCCATATATATCTCCACAACTCTTCTGTTTTCCTCCACGTGATCCCTTTCCATTAGTACTTGCATTTTCTCTAAAGAAAGAAAAAAAAAAAGATGGTAAGTTTAAGTACAAATTTAAAGTGGAACTCCACTCCAAAAGTTTTCAAATGTAGATTTGGATGGAGTGGGGAAAGGGTTCAGCTGTATCCAAGGTTTCATTGTTTTCTATGTCCTGAGTGGGATAGATTCTCCTCACTTCCTGTCATCTCAGCAGGAGAGGAAGTGAGCAGAATCCCCCCAGTGGGGACACAGATGTCAGTAACCCAAATGTTGTGCTAACCCGTCCCCATTCCATTTAAAACTGTCTTGCTTTAATATTTTATCAATACAATTTGTGAAAGCATTTTCCCCTGAACCCTGCACTCTGTGCCTAACGCACCCCTGAACCCCGCACTCTGTGCCTAACGCACCCCTGAACCCCGCACTCTGTGCCTAACGCACCCCTGAACCCCGCACTCTGTGCCTAACGCATCCCTGAACCCCGCACTCTGTGCCTAACGCACCCCTGAACCCCGCACTCTGTGCCTAACGCACCCCTGAACCCCGCACTCTGTGCCTAACGCACCCCTGAACCCCGCACTCTGTGCCTAACGCACCCCTGAACCCCGCACTCTGTGCCTAACGCACCCCTGAACCCCGCACTCTGTGCCTAATGCACCCCTGAACCCCGCACTCTGTGCCTAACGCACCCCTGAACCCCGCACTCTGTGCCTAACGCACCCCTGAACCCCGCACTCTGTGCCTAACGCACCCCTGAACCCCGCACTCTGTGCCTAACGCACCCCTGAACCCCGCACTCTGTGCCTAACGCACCCCTGAACCCTGCACTCTGTGGGGGTCTGTGTGGAGCTCCCCTTCCCCATGTAGTGTGTCAATAAAAGCTCACTGGGGGGGGGGGGAGCTGCTCAGGTCCAGGCCCATCATCAGCTATGT